>CABHPP010121158.1:5421-25263 GCA_902168425.1 Peromyscus attwateri | reverse complement strand
AAAGAAAGAAAGAAAGAAAGAAAGAAAGAAAGAAAGAAAGAAAGAAAGAAAGAAAGAAGAGGAATGAAGGAGGGGGAAGTATTCACATAATGTCGGATGGAGGAGGGACTGAAGAGCAGGGCTGGGGTAAGCAGGAAGGCTCTCTAAAGTGCGGACATTTGAAACAGAGGCCTGAGGAGGTGTGGGAAGAGCATTCCTGGCCATAGCTAGAGCACATGCTGCCCTGAGGCAGCAACAATGACAGTTGTCTGTCACTGGATTGTACTATGGTCACTTGGCTACACCATGTCTTTTAATAAAGGTTCCCTTTGAGACTTCATACATAACATGAGCTAATCCCACAGCAACCCTTTAAAAACGTGTCTATAGCCAGGCTTGGTGGCACACGCCTTTAGTCCCAGCTCTCCTGAAGCAGAAGCAGGAAGATCTCTGTAAATCCAAGGGCAGCCTGGTCTACATAGCAAGTCCTAGGATTGCCAAGCCTACATAGAGAGACTTTGTCTCAAAAAACCCCAAACATGTCTGTACACCCTTTGGTGTTCTACCATAGAGAGGCGAGCACTGTTTCCTCCCCCTGAGCTCCATCATTGCTCAGCCAATAGAATGAACCCAACTTGTAAGGAGGTGTCTTCGGCTTCCCATCTCTCGAGTTACCTACCCTTGAAACCCAGACACCATGCCCTGTGATCAGCCAATAAAGGAGTCTAGGAAGAGAGAGGGGGTGGGGTCTCTGATCCTTATCTTGTCGAGCTCCCATCCAGCAGCCCCAGCCTGCCTGATCATCTTGGAAGCAGATCTCTTGGGCCTGATGGGTCACCCCAGCCGGTACCCTAGGAGTAGAGATGAGGCACCCTTTGTTTCATTAAGGCCTGCCTAAATTTCAGTTGCATTTGAAAATTAATGTGTGTGTGTGTGTGTGTGTGTGTGTGTGTGTGTGTACTGCTGGGTATTGAACCCAAGGCCTCATGCATGCTAGGCAACCACTGTACCACTGAGCTACATGCACAGCCGTCTTTTAATTTTATGACGGGGTCTCATTAAGTTACCCAGACTGTCCTCCTTGTCCCCTGATCTGCCTGCTCCACGGACTAAGCTCTGGAACTACCAGTGTGCACCCCTATGCTTGGCTAAAACATAGTCTTTTTCTCTCTGTGAGTATTTAACCTCTTTGGGAGCCCACATAATGGGACCTGATGCTCCAGCATGCAGAGGCGCTGCCACACATGTGAGCAAGCTCCTTCCTGATTTTTCATCATTTTGGATAGAACCCAGGGAACACCCTGAGATGGACAAATCTGTGCTGTTTGACTGGCTTCCTCAAAGGTAACGGTCAGACACGGAAATGCTTGGGCAAAGAGAGAACCCATGTTTTGGTTTGTTTGAGTCTTTTTTTTTTTTTTAATTTTCTGTGTATGAGTGTTTTGCTTGTGCATATGTCTGTGTACCATGCATGTGTCCGCGGCCCATAGATGTCAGAGAGGGAGTCGGATCCTCTCGAACTGGAATTACAGTGATGAGCTGCCTGATGGATGTTGTGAACTAAACGTAGGTTTGAAAGAGCAGCGAGTTCTTTGAATTTTAAGGATGTTTGAATTTTAAGGATGACGTTTTTTTAGTTATATACCTGTATGTCTGTGTGTGGGTACGTGCACATGATTATGGGTACCTGACGAGACCAGAAGAGGGTGTCTGTCGGGACACTGTCAAAAGAATGACGCATGGTGGACAATGCCTTGGGGAACTGTGAGAAGCTCCAGGAAAAAAGGCAGAGGGCCTCTTACCTCAGGTGCATTTTGTCCCCTGCATTGTTCTTGGACGTGATTTTGTTCGTCTCTTGCGTTTAACATTACATTCAACTTACAAGACATGTTTATTCTTGTTGGATGTTGGGACATAGCTCTAGAACCCAATCTGGTGAAGGTGTACCCTGAATCTGGATATGGCCTCTGCCTTGCATTCATAATTTCTCTGATATAATCTATAATACATGCCAAGCAATTGTGTTTACATTGGTCTGTTCTGAGAAAGTTCTGGGAAAGGGCTACTCTATTAATATTTAATATGTGCTACTGTCATTTATTTACATGTTTTTCTGAACTCAAACAACCTTCCTGGGATCATTGCTTTCTTTGTTACATTCATATGTAAAGTCCACTGAAACGGAAGGAAAGTGGTCTACAGCATTAGACTGTAGTCCACCCTATTCCTTCAGGTCTTCAAATCCCAGGTCTTGCAGACAGATCTGCATAGGTCTGCTAAAGTCAATAGGCATCCGATGGATCCTCTGGAACTGGAGTTACAGGTGGCGGCTGTGAGCCACCCTGAATGGGAGCTGGAAACCAAATGAGTCCTCTGCTAGAGTGACCAGCACTCTTAACTGCTGAGATATCACACCAGCTCCTGAAAAAAAAAAATTGAACTTCTGGGCTGGAGAGATGGCTCAGAGGTTAAGAGCACTGGCTGCTCTTCCAGAGGTCCTGAGTTCAACTCCCAGCAACCACATGGTGGCTCACAAACATCGATAATGAGATCTGGTGCCCTCTTCTGGTGTGCAGGCATACATGCATGCAGAACACTGTACACGTAATAAATCTTTAAAAAAAAAATGAAACTTCCTAGTCTTCTAGAAAGCTGCCAATGGATATCTTTGTGCACTGGCATGAGTAGCTAGGAGACACCCTAAAAACAGCCATGAACTGGCTAAGGTCAACAGAAATATCTTATCTCACAGCTCAAGGGACCCAAAGTCCAAAATCCAGGTTGCTTCCCTCTGGAGAATTCTCCATACCTCTCTCTTAAGCAGTGATGGCCAGTTTTTAGTCTCATCACTTGGGAGGCAGAGGCAGGTAGATCTCTATGAGTTTGAGGCCAGCATGGTCTACAGAGTGAGTTCCAGACCAGCCAAGGGCTACATAGAGAGACTCTGTCTCAAAAACAAAACAAACAAACAAACAAAAAACTTGTTCCCACACCATTTCCACCTGGCCATTGCCTCCTGTGCCTCTTCTTTCTTCTTTTCTTCCTTCCCTTTGGTTTTGTTTGTTTGGAGATAGGGTCCTACTGTGTAGCCCTTGCTGGCCTGAAACTATGTAGATGAGCTGGCTTCTGTTAATCCCACCGATCAAGAATGAGACCACTACCACAGTTTAAAGTCAAATTTGAAGTAAGCTTTAGTTAAACACTGGACAGATGAATGGGCTCTAGCTGGGTCCATCCCTGGGTTTCCAGAAGATGGCCTCAAATAAGTTTACAGTGGCTTAAGTATTTCCATCAGGTCCAATCAGGGGCAAGCATACATCCTGACTTACTCCAGCCTATACATTCTGGTATATTTCCTGCCTGTGAACCAACCTGCCCACATGTGACCAAGCACATCCAGTGCAGATGGGTCAAACAAACTTATTTAGGAGAGTGAAAACATGTGGCTTGTCATCTCCTATAAACAATAGGCTCTAGCATTTCAGGAACTGAAGGTTTTTGGGCAAGGGGCTTGCAGATCAGAGGTATTTTTGTTTCATGGATCTCTAAGGCATAGTAATTAAATCTTAAAATGTAACTTTGGCTCTTACATTCTCCCCTTGAGTTGTTTTCTGAGTCAAATCCTTGACTCTGTGATGGGTACCTATTTATATTGGGATCTAATAACCATCAACTTAATGGTACCCAAACAGGCATTATCATTTAGTTAAGGCACTAATGATACAAGAGCCAAAAGCCCTGTGATGGATGACATCACAGTTGCTATCTAGAAGGAACCTGGAAATGAGAATGGGGACCAATTATTTACTTTATCTCAGGTCCCCTTTATTGCAATAATTTTTTTCCAAGTACAGCCAGATTATTTCTAATGATTTCTGAATGGTTTACATAAAAAAAAAAACTTTCTCTTAAAGCTATACAATAACCTCTCTGTTTTACATAGAGCAGGTTGAGTATCCTATCATACTATAGAACTATTTCAGCTAATGAATCTTCCTGTTGATAGATCTGGGTCTACTTGGTTTTAACAGGTACCTTTCCTGGCAATGCCAGTAGGCACTACCAGCAGCCATTTTGTCCCCTGTGCCAGGGAGTTTCCTTTTGATCTAACATTCCAGCCTGTTGGGGGATAGG
The DNA here is from genome assembly GCA_902168425.1 of Peromyscus attwateri. NCBI lineage: Eukaryota > Metazoa > Chordata > Mammalia > Rodentia > Cricetidae > Peromyscus > Peromyscus attwateri. The sequence continues at coordinate 21,150 of CABHPP010121158.1, read as the reverse complement.
GGGTGACATACTGTCTTCTGTAACTACTTCCTGCTGAAAAATAGGATGTTGTTGTCAGGGCCCAGGAGGCCTGGAATGCTAGTCAAAGGCAAGGAGGGGATTTAGGCAACAGGGAATTCATCAGAAGCATCTGGCTATCTGACCCAGCTAAAGAGATAGGGAGCAATCACATCGGCTGGACTGGTCCACATCAGCTTTCAGCAAGTTCAGGAATTGCAGTTGTATGGAGCAGGGTTGTAGTCAGCAGTTGATGCTTGGATGTGTCTGTCAGCCAAGTGAAAACTGCTGAAGCAGATATAGACTAGGGACAGAAGTTAAAATTTAGGAACTTAAAGTAAAATCTTACATTTGGAACTTCCAGGCCCAGTTCTAGTAATTGGTAGAAGGGAAGAATCCCAAGGCCAGGAGAGAGAGAGAGAGAGAGAGAGAGAGAGAGAGAGAGAGAGAGAGATCCCATCCTCAGGAATAGACAGGTAGGGAAATGTGGAAATGTAGGCTGTACTCATCTGGAGTCCTTTTGATCTGTGAGAGATGAATCCAAGTCTTATGACTCCCTCAATTCTCTGAAGCTTACATGATTTTTTTTATTTTACAAAAAGACATAAAAGTAGTCTGTCCTGAAATCCACACTGCAGAAAAGGCAGGTAACAGGTGTCTGTAAAACGGCTAGAGTAGACTCATATCTTTGAGTCCTAACAAAAGCTATAGATTTGTTTTAAAAAGCATGAATATTTTTTTCTCTGTCCAGAGAGCTTGATATAGATTGAACAGAGATGTCTTTTGGCCTGATGAGAAGCACCTTTAAGTCTATATTGAGAAGGCAACCGATAGAAATTTGAATCTTGAGTTTGTGACTAAACAGTAAGTGGTCACTACTCTACCAGCTTATCAGAACTCCATTGATCAGTTCCTGAACCTTTGAAATCTTAGTGTAACAATAGCAGAGGAGAAAGAAATTTGAAACATTTCCCATTTTTCATATACTTTAAATCACTTATTTATACCTTTCCAACTTACATTTACATCTTAAATCGCTTTCTGAAACCCTCAGAACTTACTTAAGCTTTTACATCCTCTGGCCTTGATTACCTTAGAATGTTTTCTTAGACCCTCAAGACTTGCATAGACTTTAACACTTTTTCTTTCCATTAATCATTTACCAGAAGCATAAGCATTTATTATTGAGAACAGTCATTGCAAGTCATGTTCCTTTAGTGGTAAGTTACATCTGAAACCTGTTTATCTTTTAATATGAAGCCTGCTAACAAGTCAAACCTGTCTATCTTTTCTCAACAGGATACCTAGTAGCTCAAAAATAAAAAAATAAAAAAAAGCAAGCCCCTACTTTTACATATGAAATGAGCTAACAAGGTGGCTGCAGCCTTGGGGAAGAACCTGGTTGCCTGCTGCTGCTAGGATGACAAAGTTAGCTTTAGCCCAGCTGTCAATACCATCAGAGATCTGAGAAGGATAAACTATAACATGAAGTATAATCCAAAGGACCAATGTACCAATTAAAATGGCAGCGACTAATCCATTACCTAGACAGTCATCCCAGGCTCCTGTGTTCTCTGTGGTGTTGGGGGCAGAGATGCCAGGATAACATTAGTCTTCAGCCTCCTGGCCCAGAAGGTAAGAGGGTTTCCTGTGGAGAAGGAACATGGGGGAGACCGACTTCACTTTGTCTAGGTAAAGTGGGGCAATCAACTCTCCAGTGTCCTCCTTGTCCACAGTTTGGGCAAGGTCCTGGTGGCAGGTGCAGCATTGGGGTATTCTTGCCCAGTGGTTAGTGTTACCACAATCCAAGTGGAGTCATCATGGTGCCCCAACATCTTCTTTGGAGACCTTGGGGTCACTGCTAGGAGCTGGGAGGGTCTCTGACATCGGAAGCTTTTTTCACTAAACATTTTAAATGCCATATTCATCAGCTCCCTGGCAAACTTGAGGACCATTATTTGTTAAGCATATCTGAGCTAAACAAACCTAGGTTTAACCTTGAAAACACATATAGGCTAAATAATGCTCTTTTCTATAATTAATCACATTAATATTTAGCATGACTATAAGCACAGTTCTGAACATACTAAAGAATTTTATCATGTATAAGGTGACTGACCATTAACCTTTATCTCTTAATTATCCATAACAGTTTACAATATCTTATTAGCTTTCATAAGATTAAGACTTGCAGGGGTAGGGCTTCTGAGCATGGACTGAGGGAGCCTAGAGGTTAGCATTGCCCTTGACAAGTTAAAAGGCATTAGAGTCAAATGTTAATGTAAGGGCCATAAGTTCCTTTTGCCAGAGGTAAGGAAAATGACTCCCTTTTTAGCAAGCAGGAACTTTCTTCAAGCCCCTGAGGAAATGGGGGTTTTGTCTAAATGCATTGGTGTTTTGCCTGCATGTTTATCTGTGTAAAGATGTGGATCCCTTGGAACTGGAGTGACAGACAGTTGTGAGCTGCCATTCAGGTGCTAGGAATTGAACCTGGGTCCTCTGGAAAAGAAGACAATGCTCTTAACTGCTGAGCCATCTCCCTAGCTCCTCAAGGTTCCTTTTGGGGGTTCTTAGTCTAATCAAGAAAAGAATTTAGCAACAGGCTCCAAAGGAAGTGCAAGGACAATTTTATTAGATCTTAAGAGAAAAACAATAGGGCAGGCAAAGCCATAAATCTCAGCAGGTATACCGGAAGGGAAATGAAGAAAAACACCATGCCAATTTTGACGGAGATGGACAAGTAGCCCACATAACAAAAGGGGAAGGGGGCTTCAGAGAAAGAGTGGAAAAGCCCAGGGCACCTTGGAAAACCTGCTCTGGCCAGTAGCCATCTAGGAAAAAGAGAAGACTACGAAAAGAAGAAGAAAGGAAAGGTCTGCTTTTCTGAGTAACTTAGAAAGTGGGAATACCACAATGCAGAAATCCCACCAGCCACCTGGAAGCCGGAAGCACCTGCCTGGAGAAGGGGCTTCTGGGCAGGAAAAGTGCATCATCTCCTGGCTCCTCCCAGCTCCTCTTGGGTAGCTTAGAACGCCAGGCCTCCACCAGATGGAACTCAGAACAAAACCCAGATACCTCCACCTTTATATAAGGTGGTTTAAATGTCAAGGGAAGGTAAAGTTGATGTTTACATTTCTAGTGTTACCAGGGGAACAGGAGGTGGGGTCCAAAGCTGCTTCGGGAGCTACTGTAGCAGCTGGATCTCTTTATCAGTCCCTCTTCTTAAGTGACCACACTGAAATAGTTGCCTTTCTCTGCTTTCCATTATTCTGTAGTTGGTTATTTCACTCTTTGCTCTTTGGGAGCCCACCACCCAGCTCTCAAATAAATACTCAGAGACCTTTTCTTACTTGTGAATGCCCAGCCTTAGCTTGGCTTGTTTCTAGCCAGCTTTTCTTAACTTAAACTAGCCTGTCTACCTTTTGCCTCTGGGCTTTTATCTTTTTCTATTTCTATATATTTTTTCTTTACTTCTTACTCCATATCTGGCAGTGTGGCTGGGTGGCTGGCCCCCAGTGTCCTCTTTCCTCCTTCTTTTTTTGTTCTTCAATCTTCTCTTCCCATATTTATCCTCCTATGTATTCTCTCTGCCTGCCATCTCTGCCTATCCTTTCTCCTGCCTAGCTATTGGCTGCTCAGCTCTTTATTAGACCAATCAGGTGTTTTAGACAGGCCCAGCCACACAGCTTCACAGGGTTAAACAAATGCATCTTTTCATCATTAAACATATGTTCCAAGGCATAAGCAAATGTAATACATCTTAAAATAATATTCTACAACACTATTCCTTGCCACTCACACCGGCCCACTGAGGACAGGGGACATATGGCTGAGCCTAGCTTGTTAGAGCTGACACTAAAACCCCAGCCACTCTCCTCCTCCTCCTCTTATTCTCCCCTGCCCCCCAAAACAGAGTCTCCCTATATAGCCAGGCTGTCCTAGAATTCACAGAGATCCCCTGCCTCTGCCTCCCAAGCGCTGGGACTAAAGGCCTGCACCACCACACTGGCCTCCTAGCCACATTCTTAACAGGGTGTGTCACTCACTGCTAGACAGAACCCGAATTCAAACTAGCTGCAGTAGGAAGGTCCTGGAGTGCCTCACCAACTTTGAGGAGGATCCTTGGTAGAGGGCCAGGGTTCCTCTCTGAGTAGGGAGCCCCAGCTCTCCTGCCAACATGGGCATCTTTCCACCTGGGCCCTGTCACAACTTGGTCCAGGAAAGCAGATTTCTGATAAGAAATCTAAAAAAAAAAAAAAAAAAACAAAAAAAAACAAACACACACACACACACAGGAAAATCTCTGATTGGTCTGTTCTGTCACATGTCCATCTTGGACTCCATCAATGGCGCCAAGAAGACCTGAGCCCTTAACTGGCTCAGTTTGGGGCAGGTGGTGGCTCTTTGTCCAGTTACACTAGTGGGGGGTGGAGTTAAGTGGGGATCTAGAAACTATCCCTGGGACCAAAGTAGCTGGGCCTGTGGGTCTGGAATGTCCTCGGAAGCCCCACCCCACCCCACACACACCCAGGGCCACCCGGGGAGGGAAATGTATGTGCTGGCCTCTGTGGGTGGTAATCGCTATTGGGTTCTGGAACTGGAAAAGGGTCCGCCCCTGGCTTGCGGTATGACTTGGAGCCACAGAGAGATGAGCAAGGGCTCAGGAGGCTTTAAAAAAAAAATGAAAAACAAAAAACAAGCTTTGATTTTCTGAGAATAGAGAAAGAGACCCAGAACTGCAGCGGCCGGCTTTGGCCCAGGTGCACAGGTGTGAACTCACATGCTAATCTTCACTCTGTCGTCTGTTGCTTAGCTTGTTTCCCCCTTCCCGCTTCCTCTCTGCCCACACTGGCGAAATTTGGAATAGCGGAGTGGGGAGGAGACTCCTTGTGCATCCTCGGAAGGGCTCTTAGTTCTCAGTACCATCACCACCCTGGAAGGCTTGCAGGTCCGGGAGACCTCTCTTCCCACATGGAATGCCTTTGGGCAGCTGAAAGGACCAAGCAGATGCCATAGCAGGCTGCTCAGTCTTCTCTCAGAGATCAGGCCTCAATTTCAGTTTCCTGAGACTTGAGCAAGCAGTTTCTGGGAGGGCCGTGAACAAAAGACATAGTCCTTGCAGTAGCTCCCTTTCTGCACGTACTCTGACTGCTCAAGGTTCAGCCAGTTGTTTACTGTCTGGGACCCCTCACCAACTTAGAGTTACATGCATGGATCAAGGACAGAGCCTGGGCCACTGAGTCAGCCCCCATAATCAGTACATGCTAGGCCAGCTAGCCTCCATGGCAGCTCAAGGACAAAGCCTGGGACTTGTCCAGGCCTGCCCAAAAATGGTAACTGTAACCCCCAACTAACCCTAGCCAATTAAAAATTATTAACATGATTGCCACTCGCACAAACCAATCCTGAGTCTGTTCCTATGTGGTCTGTAGACCCCACGCCCCCTTTGCTTTAAAAACCCTGCCCCATGGCTACTCAGGGTCTCTCCTGCTCTGCTGCTGCGTCAGACAGATGGAGAGTCCCGAGTTAACTTGTAGTAAAGACTCTTTGCTTTTACATCGGATTTGGTCTTTGGGGGACTCTGGGTACAACACAGCTAGAGAACAGGCCACAAGAATGGACACTAACCTGGATTGGATGACTGCATAAGGGTCTCAGTGACAGGGTAAGGTGGTTTGGGCTTGCTCTTGTGGGAGGGGACACATTGCCAGAGAGGGGCTTTCCAGCTAATTTATTTATCTTTATTTTATGTGCGTTGGTGTTTTGCCATGAGTGTGGGGTCCCCTGGAACTGGGATTACAGACAGTTGTGAGCTGCCATGGGGGTGCTGGGAATTGAACCCTGTCCTCTGGAAGAGCAGTCAGTGCTCTTAAGCACTGAGCCATCTCTCCAGCCCTATAAAGAGATTGCTTTTGAAGATGAGTGGCCCAGCAGAAACTGTGGAGGACCAGTGACCAGAGCTACCGGCCCCTCAACCGGAGACACCTAAGACAGAACTGAACCTGGTTGGGATCAGCCTGACACTTGAGGCTGAGACACCCGTGAGCTGCCTGTTAGAAAACAGGAGCTGTTTCTTGGCATAAAATCCACACCCAGCACACACATGAGACATGAAACCTCTCACACCTCTCACATCAGCCCTAGGAGGTGGGAAAGCTTATCCCTGTGCCATAGATGAAAGCACTCAGAGAGATGTTGGGGTCTGCTCAAGTCACATGGGGGTGGGGGGCACCAGCTGACCCCCCCCCCCATTTCTTAATCAATATTGCACCGTCCACTCCTTTCTGGCCTTCCTTCATTCACTCTTTTTTAAAATCTAATTTAACATGTATGGATGCTCTGCCTGAATGCATGCCTGTGTACCACGTGCATGCCTGATGCCCACCAAGGGCCGGAAGAGGCCGCTGGATCCCCTGAAACTGGAGTTATAGAAGGTTGTGAGCTGACTTGTAGGTGCTGGGAATTGAACCCAACTCCTCTGGAAGAGCAGCCAGTGCTCTTCCCCCTGGCGCCATCTTTCCAGCCCCTCTTTCACCATTTCTGTCATGTTACAGCAGTGCCAGGCACATCCCTCACAGCCTGGTACGATTCTAAAACACACAGCAGGGAGCTGGCCGGACACAACAGGATGGGACTACCCTGGAGGAGCTGAAAAGTGCCCTGGGCTGACTGTGTGACCTAGAGCATCTGACCTAGTACCTGGCCTCTCTATGGTTCAGTTTCCCCATCTGTAAAATGGGGACAATTAGGATGAGTTCTTGACAGGCTCCAGTCTGGTGTGCTTTGGAAGTAGCTAGATTGTGCAGCCACACCTATGAACAAGAAATGGGCAGGGGTGGCTCATGGCTTTAATCCCAGCACTCAGTAGGCAGAGGTTGGTGGATCTCTATGAGTTCGAGGCCAGCCTGGGCTACAGAGCCAATTCCAGGATAGCCAAGGCTACACAGAGAAACCTTGTCTTGAAAAACCAACTAATAATAGTAATAATGATAGTAATAACTATTATTTTGCACATGGAGGCTGCACACACAGAGGTCAGAGGGGAACTGTGGGTCTAGTCCTCTCCTTTCACCTTGGTGTTAGCTCCATGGATCAAACATGGGTTGTAATGCCTGTAAGGCAAGCACTTCATCTGCTAAGCCTCCCAACTGGCCTGAGACAGGGTCTCATTTAGGCCAGGCTGACCTCAAACTTGCTATGTGTTGGAGGATGACCTTGAATTTCTGAGCCCCCTGCCTCCATCTGCCCAGTGCTGGATTACTACTTCTGTGCATCACCCTGCTTGGTTTAATCACAGGCTAGGAACCCAACCTAGGACTTTGTGCATTGCAGACTCTACCAACTGCCGCACCTCCAGCCCACACGTGGGGCAGGGTTGAGACCTTCTGGTGTAGCCCAGCTTGGCCTTGAACTCCACACTTGGCTCAGGATGACCTTGATCATCCGAGCCTCCTGCTTCTCTCCGCTGGAATTACAGCAGTTCTTCCGAATTTGTCCACTTGGGAAGTTTGTCTCTCCTCTCCCACTGACTTATTGACAGCATTTCCTTCTGTCTGTGCGGATTCTTGGCTGTAACTTTACAGTTGTGTGCTCCTTCTGATTTTAATCTAACACCAGCTTAGTTTGCTTCCTGCTTGGATGGGGCCAGCCTTGGCCAGGGCTGCTCTTTCGGTGGCCTTTAATACTCCGCATGTTTAAGCACTTCCTTAGTCCCTGGCCCAGCAAGGTGCTCCCAGCTAATGTTATTCCAGTCCTGGTCCTAAAAGTCTTGATTATCTTTCCTGAGTGATTCTAGAAACAAGATCTGCTGGTCAGTATTCCATGCTGCACATACATGCTTTATTCAAATATTCACTTTGGCTTGGCATGACTGCAGCCATCTTAAATTGCAATGGCCATGATTGCCCCCATAGTAGCCCTGCACAACCAAACATGGTTGTGCTGTGTGCACTCCAGAGGCAGAGGCAAGTGATCTACTTCTTCCCACCCGCTTTCCTGCTTCCTGCCTGGGAATCCAAGAGCCTTACTGCAGGTTCTTTTAAAAGTTATTTTACCAGATGATGGTGGTGCACACCTTTAATCCCAGCACTTGGGAGGCAGAGGCAGGTAGGTCTCTGAGTTTGAGACCAGCCTGGTCTACAGAGTGAGTTCCAGGACAGTCAGAACTGCACAGAGAAACCCTGTCTCGAACCCCTAACAAAAAAAGATATAGAGGAGACCCCCCTCCTCTGGTCTCTGAGCTCTGATTCTCTTCAGAGACCCCACCAAGCTGTTGATCCTCTGTCCATCTGTCTGTCTATGGCATTAATTACTCTAATAAGCTCCTTAGTCCGCAGTAATGTTTAAGTGTGCTCTTGGAGCCACATGCCCCATCCAAAACCTGATTCCATCAGGCGAGGGCAACAGTGATACACGCCTTTAATCCTAGCACTCAGTTCGAGGCCGAGGCAGACAGTTCTCAAAAGTTCAAGGCCAGCCTTGAACAGACAAACTCTGCTATCCCAGGTGAGACATAGCATCTCGATGTGATCTTCAACCAGTCCTTCCTTGGTGGCCAGTGATCGGTATATATTTCATGTGCTTATTGGCTATTTTTACACTTTCTCTGGAGAAATAATTATTAGAATTTTCTGCCTTTAACTTTATTTTGATTTTTTTTTTAATGGAGATAAGGTCTCAGGTAGCCCAGGTTGGCCTCAAAGTCACATATGGCTGAGGATGATGTTGAACTTAACTCTCCTGCTGTGACCTTCTGGGTGCTGGGGTCACAGGCCTACACCACTATGCTCGGGTGATGTGGTGTTGGGTCTCTGCAACCAGCAAGGCCAGCAGAGTGATTGAAATGGAACCCTGCTTTCAAATACTTAGCTGTCCCTCCCAATTTAAACCCAACTTCCCTGGGAACCCCCCAAATAAACCAATCTCTCCTAGTCAGCTTGCAACCTTGAACCACCATGTCCCTGGAACACACTCTCTATGGCATATCCAACAAGGCTCAAGACACCCCGGAAACGGGAACTACACCAGATAGCCTGCTTTGACCTCACTCCATGCCTCTTCTACAGCAAAGGGCTGTCACGTCTGTGGGTCTAATGACCACATACATCTATCTAGTAATCGGAAAGCATCGGGTTAATGAGAATTTACTTCAAACTCTGAGGGATTAAGGAGAAATAGCATGCATCCCATTCTGGCTGACACCCAAAGAGAAACTCGCCTTAACAGAAATCCTTGCAGCCTGTGTAGACCATGAGCTCTAACGTTTCGCATAGGCTGTCATCTGTAAATCTCTTTTAGCTTCCGGCCTCAGGTTACATGGTCAGCATTTAACCATGTTTTACATAGGCAGGAATGGAAAGCTGAGCCTTTTGGGGGAAGATGGGAGATTAACGTAGCAGAGATGCCACCACAGCTGTCCCCAGAGCAGTGGGAAGATCCACAAAGCAGAGACCCTATCGTGCTGTCTTGGAGCTGTCCTTCACCCCTGCCTAAAAGAAACACGCTTTTCCCAGTAAGAGGAACAGGCCTTAATTAGCCGCTCTGGTGGGCCAATTTTAACAAGGACCTAGCTACATTTTAATTATGTTTGAAGTACAACTCTACTTTCCTTATCTTCCTTTACTTACTTATTTTTTATATTTTTACATTTATTTTGTGTGTATGAATGTTTTGCCCACATGTATGTCTGTGCATCATGCATGCAGGCAAGAAGATGGTGAGCCTCCATGTGGGTACTGAGAGTGGAACCTGCGTCCTTTGTAGGAACAAGTGTTCTTAACCACTGAGCCAGTTCTTCAGCCCTGTCCCCTCCCTCCCCGGTTGGAGCCCACTGAGGTTTCCTAGTGGCTTTACCCACCAGGACTGCATTAGAGGATGATTGGGCCACGGGCCTGGGTACCAGGTGTTTGGAAGGGTCTACACTTGGTGGTATCTAGCAGGGGGAGGTCTTTTTGCCTCACCCCTTGGCATTGTTATAAAAAGCCCTTTTGAATAAAGTTCTGGGCTGGTGGATTTTGACCCAGGCCCTCCCAAGGCTATTCTGTCTTTCCTCTCGTTGGTTAAGGTATCTCTTTCTATCTAAATATTCCTCACTTCTCCCTGCTCAAGAGTACCCTGGTGGTAAAAGTGGGGGCTGGTCCCCCCCTTTTTTAAGGGGTCTGGTTTAGAATGTTACTTATCTATAGTCTGAGACCCTGCTTCTTCAGTTAAATGTTACTTTTGTATGACTTATTCTCTAAGTAAATTTATTGGTAAATACTTTGTAACTTTATTACTCAAATTCCCTCCTAAATCATTCCCTGCTGTTGGAACCATTAACAATCTTTTATAACTGGGTCACAGGGGACCGAACACTCAGAGTCCTCAGTTGAGCTGCTTGATAAGCTGGCTCCCAGGTCAGGGCCGCTTGTCATTTCACAGTCTCTACCCAAGAGGAACAAAATGGGTCAAGCAGTTCAGAATGCACGGTCCGGATAACAGTGTTGGAATGATCAGACGAAAAGACCCCATCAGAGACACCAGCCAAGCTGACCACTTCCAGCAGCCGCTAAGAACACCAGGGTTCTCTAGGGCCTCGCTTTAGACAGCTCTTTGAGCTGTTTCAACTCCTCTCTGACTTCTGATTTGCTAGCATATTAACAGGATTCTTTATTCGTGAAGGCACGTAACCCTCCCTTTTAGTCGTTAGTAGATCCCGACCTCTTACAGACCCTATTTCATTTCATATTTATGACAGCTACAATATGCACAACCAGGTGTAATTCATTAAAGAAATGAGATAAGCCCTCTTAGCAAACCTATTCCACACAGCAGAGCTCTCCAGTGCTGGCGAGCTGTCCTGGCTAACCCTGTGTAAGTATTAGGGCTAACGTCACTATCAGTCCAAGGGCAGGAAGGGCATTGTAATCTCTGTCTCCAAATGCCCCCTGTAGAGCGTGTTTAACTGTTGACTGTGGAATTTGGGGCTGGGACCTAAAGGAGGTTTACGGATGACAGTCCGTGTGGAATGTTAGAGCTCACGGTCAACACAAGCTGCAAAGGATTTCTTTTCAAGGTGGGGTTCCCTTTGGGTGTCAGTCAGAACCAGACACGCACTATTAAAGAATGTTTTCCTTTTCTCCTGAGTATTTGGAATAGATTCTCAGGGGGGGGGGGGGGGGGGCTTAACCTACTCCTTCAACTGGATGGCAACTTGTACCCTGGTCCTATTCTCACCTACCATTTCTCTCATCCCTTCAGATGAGACTCTACCTCAAAAAGAACCACCCGAGGCATCCCTTCCTAGCAACCCTATGTATTCTCTCTGGACTTGGAACGGGGCAGCAAGGCTAACCATCTCTTAGACCAGTTGTGATGGCTAGTTTTATGCCATCTGAGAGGAGGAACTGAGAAATTGAGGCATAAGACCAGGCTGTAGGCAAGCCTGTAGGCAATTTTCTTAATTAGTGATTGATATGGGAGGGCACAGCCCATTGTGGATGGGGCACCCCTGGGCAGGTGATCCTCGGTTCTATAAAGAAAGCAGGCTGAACAAGCTATGGGGAGCAAGGTAGTAAGCAACTCCTCTGTGGCCTCTGCATCAGCTCCTGTAAGAGGTCCCCAGACCTTAGCACAACTGACTCCATGATGCAAGTAGCATTCAGGCTGTAAAACTCAGGACGTAGACAGCACCACTTGCTAAAACTAAAACAAAGGCCTAATTCATCAAATTCCATAGTTCTGGGGAGGTCTCTAAGTATACTAAACCTTGCCTTTTGGCTCCGGTAGTTCTGCTTCTGGCTAACTATTCTTGTTAACTGAAGTATGTTAACTTAGAATATGGTTTTTGTGCTTAAAAGTTCACCCTGAGAAAGTGCTAAACTGGGATCCCGAACACCCGGTGCAGTTGCTGGCTAATAAAGACTTTCTAGTGGCTTAAACCTATGTCTGAGCAGTCTTCTCTGGTGAGTACCCCACAATGTTCTGGCCTCCAGGTTCCTGGCCTGTTTGAATTCTTGTCCTGTCTTCCTTCCATGATAAACAGTAAAGTGGAAGTATAAGCCAAATAAACCCTTTCCTTACAAAGTTGCTTTGGTCATGATGTTTTATCACAGCAATAGTGACTCTAACTAGGACAGAAACTGGTACCAGGAGTTGGGTATTGCTGTGATAGATGATATGTTTTGGGGAGGATTATGGAAGGATCTTTGGATGAGAAAAGCCATTGAGTGTTCAAAGCTTGGGGAGCAAGCCAGTAAGCTGCATCGCTCCATGGCTTCTGCATCAGCTCCTGCCTCCAGGTTCCTGCCCTGCATGAGTTCCTGTCCTGACTTTCTTTGATGATGGACTATGATGTGGAGGTGTAAGCCAAATAAAACCCTTTCCTCCCCAACTTGCTTTTGATCATGGTGTTTCGTCACAGCAATAGAAACGGTAACTAAGACACCAGTTTACTTCCCTATCAAGCCATTTATCAGAAAGCCTCAAAGAAATTTCAGATCAACACAATTCAAGATCAGCTTGACTCTTCAGCTGCGGTGGTACTCCAAAATCCAAGAGGTCTGGACCTTCTGACTTTGGCTCCTGGAGATGTCTGCACCTTCCTCCAGGAACAATGCTGCTTCTAAGATTGAAGAGCAAGTCTCCTCTTCAGCATGAACTTTTGGCTCCCTCCCCTCATGGCTCCTCCCCTCATGGTTCCTCCCCTCATGGCTCCTCCCCTCATGGCTCCTCCCCTCATGGCCCCTCCCCTTGCTCAACCCCGTTCTCCTTATTATCCTCACACCTACCTCACCTGCTCTCTCCTCAGAACTTCCCACTGACAAACCAAAGTTCAATGCTACTAGGGTTCGCCCCGTGGAAACAAATTTACTAGGCTTACTTAAAGCTCATGGGTGACCCCAAAGCATTGGTGATGGCTTCCCATCACCAATGGATGGATGGAGTTCTGCTTCAATTAAATATATATAAAATAAATAAATATATATTAAATACACATACATAATTACATATAATTATATATATATATTCCTACCAACTCCCAGTCCCCAAGCCTCTGAAGCCATGTGCAATTAGGGCACAACTATACACAGGTGGCTGGGTGGAGGTGACTGGAAATCACAGGTGAAGGGCCAGTGGCCGGCCCTCCCTGGCCACTCCTTTACGAGAGAATGCCAGCGGTCAACAAGGCCTATCGTGATGGACTCTTACAAACAGGCACAGTTGATCTGGTAAACACGACAGCTGTCCTGCTCAGAGGGCTGTATTCTACAACATTCTGGGGTAGAAGTGCACCCCGGAGTGAAGGGGGGGCAGAGGGCACACTGTCATACAAGGCGCTCGGAGTGGGGTCACCGGGGCCTCCTGGTTTTATGTAAGCTCTGGGAGAAGCTGGGAAGGTGCTCTCAGCACCCCTGTAAGAGATCAACACTGGACCAGTTCTGTTCTGGGTCTGTCACCCTGCTCCTTGCCCAGAGGGAACCTGGATACCTTGCTAGTCCTCTCCAGGCCACCCCTTCTCTCCTGAGTAATTTGCTTCACAGTAGCAAAGTTGTTTTTTTTCCCCCCAAACTGGTTTGTGCCTGCCTCAACCTCTCAAACCATCATCCACAAGCTGGGGAAACAGGAGAACACAAGGAAAGAGTGTGGCTACTGAATGGATCGCCCTGAATCCTATGGGAAACCTTGATGGAGGCAATATTGGGCTAGAGAGAGCCAGCCCGTGCAGTTACGAGCACTTGCTGCTCTTCTAGAGGACCCGAGTCCTGTTCCAAACTCCCACGTCAGATGTTTCTCAACTGACCATGACTCCAGCTCTAGGGGACCTGGCTTCTTCTGGTCTCCACAGGCACAAGCCCATAGATGTAGATAAATACATTTAAAAACCACTCACAAGGCCAGGTGTGTTGGTGCAAAACTTTAATCCCAGCACTCGGAAGGCAGAGGCAGATGGTTTTATGAGGCCAGCCTGGTCTACATAGTGAGTTCCAGGACAGCCAGGGCTACAAAAACCATCCATAAGTTGGGGGCTTTAAAAGCACTGCTCTTGAAGAGGGCCTGGGTTCAATTCCCAGCACCCACATGTGTCTCAGAACCATCTTCTGGCCTCCTGCATGCACCAGGCATTCTCACGGTGCAGGCAAAATATTCACACACACGTGCAGGCAAAATATTCACGCACATAAAATAAATCTTAAAACAAAATTTTGTAGGTCAGATGATGAAGATGACTGGTTAATTAGTTACTTAGTTAAATAGTTACTACCCAGAAGTTTCTGTGCTTGAAGGTTTTTTTGTTTGTTTCTTGAGACAGGGTTTCTCTGTGTTATTGCCCTGGCTGTCTTGGAACTCGCTCTATAGACCAGGCTGGCCTCCAATTCACAGAGATCTGCTGCCTCTGTCTGCCGAGTGCTGAGATTACTACACTTTGTAGTGTGGGCTCTCTCAATGGTGCTGGCTGTATCTCCCAACAAGAAGCATGGTGAGAATATATGCCCAAAAGAAAGGAGGCTGGAGAGATGGTTTAGTGGTTAAGGGTACAAGTGTGCAAACCTTGGGGCCGGAGTTTGGATCACAGCACCCACACAACAAACTGTGTATGTATGTTTCTATATTATTGTGATAAAACACCATGACCAAAGCAACTTTGGGAGGAAGGGGTTTATTTGGCTTACACTTCCATATCACAGTCCATCATTGAAGAAATTCAGGGCAGGAAGTCTATAGCTCCTCTTCCAGGGGATCTGCTACCCTCTACTGTCTACTGACCTCCAAAGGCACCAGGCATGCATGTGATGCACATATATGCATATAGGTAAATGCTCATAAAATAAAAAAAATCGGCAGAGGCAGGCGGGAGCGGAGCGGCTGGCGGCGGCTGAAGTGCAGTTGTAATAAAGACCAGAAACTGAGCTATTACCCGCCGAAGAGTTAGTGAAAACAAGATCTCAATCAAGAGCTTGGAACAGGGACGCCTTTAATCCCAACACCCAGAGAAAGAGCCATCTCTGTGAGACGGAACCAGAACGGATCTGAACACTCTGTCTGAGGCCAACCCAGGGCCCAACTGCTGATCCTGCGAAACCCAACAACTTGGAGGTGCTGGTGAGACTACCCTGCTCAGCTGAAATCCATCTCGCTCAGCTGAAATCCATCCGGGAAAGGATTCAGAATCCTACAGTCTGAAGTCTGAGGAAACAAGATCAGCTGAGGAGTCAACGAAAGAGCAAAACGTAACCCGAGAACACAGAAGAAGGCACCACCCAACTACCGAACCAGATCACCAGAATCATAAGTATACACTTCGCCGACTGAGAACAGGGGTGGTCATCTTGCTCTGGGAACCAGATATTTAGTTTCTCATTTCCTGGGGCTTGAAGTTTCTCATTTCTGAGGCTTGGAGGTGTAAGCCTGAAGGGTTAGGGTCTTACACCATCTGCACTGAGCAGAGAAAAAGATGAATAGACGCCAGCGGAAAAATACAGGCAACAACATAAAGACCTATATGACAACACCAGAACCTACCGACCCTACAATTGCAAGTCCTGAACATACCAAGGCAGAAGAAACAGAAGAAATCAATCCTAAAAATGACTTTAAGAAGATGATAGAGGCCCTTAAAGAGGAAATAAAAAATACCCTTAAAGAGGAAATAAAAAATTCCCTTAAAGAGGAAATGAAAATCTCCATTAAAGAGGAAATAAAAATCTCCCTTAAAGAGGAAATGAAAAACTCCATTAAAGAGGAAATAAAAAA
>CABHPP010121157.1:109078-128289 GCA_902168425.1 Peromyscus attwateri | reverse complement strand
TGTGCCCATGTTACATGTCAGGCCCTGAGAACTCTGCCCCCAAGGCTGTGCCCATGTTACATGTCAGGCCCTGAGAACTCTGCCCCCAAGCCTGTGCAGATGCAGGAGGAGCTAGAGCAGGCCTAAGTGAACCACATGCTTCCCAGTGTTCTGAATTTCTCTTCTCCCTGTCCCCTAACATGACATGAAACTCAGGCTGAGCTGCCCCTGTACTGCTGTCCCAGGGTGCTAGCCTTTACTCTGAGGGCTTCCGTTGTGGAGCCTTTCCTTTTCATTGAGAGCTGCTCTGAGTCTAAGCCCAAGGATCACCCAGGGACAGCTAAGGAGCAGGAAGGGTGGGAACAAGACAGACAAAGGAGCTGTGATGAATTAGAATACGGGACAGAAGTCTTGACAGGATGCTCAGGAGAAAGCTGGGTTTGAGGACCCTAATGTTTAAGATGAGGTATTTGGGTTGATGATATTAAAGGCTTTGGCCTGGAGTGAGGGTTGTGGTTTGATTGAACCATTAAATCTACTTGATGTCAATAAACTTTCTCAAGATAGCTAAATAATAACTCTGTTCTCTCTTTTCTACTTATTTTTCAACTAAATGCTCAAAAAGTACCTTCAAATGAGGCTCCTTCCACTGGAGAACAAAGCAAGTTCTGCGTGGCCCAACCCACACCATGTACACCAGGAAGAGAAGCTACCCTTTACGGCAATGCACAAAGGGCTAGCCACGCCCCGTCAGAGAAGCCCAAGGCTTCAGTGGTGCCTACCGCCAATGGTGTTAAATCCTGCCACCAACCGTCTCTGGCAAATGATGAGGTCCCTAAAAAGGATGCCACAGACCAGTCAGGACCCACAAAGGAGAGTGAGCCTCTAGTGCAAGGAGGGGAAGAATCTGAGCTACCTCAGCCAGGGGGCAAACATGGTACGCTGGGAACAGAGGAAACGAAGAAAGATGTGGAGACAAGGACAGAGGCCCAGTCTTTAAAAGGAACCGCTGAGACTGAGCCTCTAGGAACAGAAGCCAGGAGTCAGCCTCCGAGGACACCAGGAGAGAGCGAGTCCCCTGGAGCCGGGGAGGACACTGAGATTCCACAAACTGCTGGCGTGACGAAGCTTCCAGAAACAGCTGAGAAGACTCTGCCTCTGGAAACAGTTAAGGAGCTACCACCTGAAGAAGCAACGGGAAAGAATGCACAGCCCCAGACTGTAGAAGCGATTCCCAGAGAGAACAGCTCTGCAGACACAGTGGAAGGATATCAGTCTGTGGAACAAGCTGAACAAAAGGAACTTCAAGAGACCTTGAAGGACAAACAGTTCGAGCTTCTAGAAGCACGTCCCAAAGAGAACAGCTCTCCCAAAGTAGCAGAAGGGGGTCAGTCTGCAGAAAGCAGTGAAGAGCAGCAACCTCAGGAAACACCGTGCAAAGACGAGCAGCCCCAACTTCTAGAAACAGTTCTCAAAGAGAACGAAACACCACAAACGCCAGACAGAAGCCAACTTGTGCAAACCCCTGGAATGAACCAGTCACTCTGTGAAACTCCTGATGGGACCAGGACCGCCCATGAATCTCAACCCGAAGCAACAGCTGAAAGCAGGGAGCAGCTGGCCGGAACTGCAGAGACGGCACCAGATGTGGAAATGGCCAGAGAAATTCACACGGATGAAGAGGAGCAACGCATTGAAGGTAAAGGAGGCGAACTGAGGGTCCGACTGCTTGCACAGGCTCCAACCGGCTGGAGGCCAGTTCTGGGATCCTGAAGTATCTCTCAGGTGATCGAAGTTCACTTGACCCAAACGAAAGACTTCCACACTTGGGAAACATTCTCTCAAGGCTCAGTTCAGCTCCCAGCAAATTGTTTCTAAAGCACAGGATGTGTCAACATTTTAAAAATTTATTTTATTATTAGTATCTGTCTGGATGTCCACATCCATGTGGGTGTGTGCAGGTGTGCACATGTGTGCAGGCCAGAGGTCAGCATCATGTAGCTTCCCCAACTGCTCTCCCTCCACCTTCTGTTTGAGGCAGAATCTCTCCATCTGTAGCTTATTGACTTAGTTAATTCTAACTAAGGGAATGATGACTCTGTCTGGCTCATGCTGCTATTTTTCCTGCATTACGGATGTGCTCTGCTGTACTCAGCTTTTTATGTAGTCTCTGGGGATTTGAACTCAGGTCTTCACACTTGTGTAGCAGGTACTCTTATCTACTTAGGGAATATTGCATCAGGAGCTGATGCAGAGGCCATGGAGGGGTGCTGCTTACTGACTTGTTCCCCAAGGCTTGCTCAGCCCGCTTTCTTATAGAACCCAAGACCACCAGTCTAGGCATGGCACCACCCACAATGGGCTCCCCCATCAATCCCTAATTAGGAAAATTCCCTACAGACAGATCTTATGGGGACATTTTCTCAATTGAGGCTCCCTCCTCTCAGATGACTCTAGCTTGTGTCAAGGTGACATAGAACTAGCCAGGATACACCGCTAATCAAGCGTCTCTTACTGTCTCCTTTGGCTGCTTTTTCTAGGTGAGACAGGAGAGAAGGTGGAAGCAAAGATGAAAAACGAGAGAGAAAGTGAAGAAGCTGAAGCCAAAGAAAAGGAAACAGGAGAAGCCGTGGGTCTCGGAGCCGCAGGGGAGAGCGACGGAAGGGCTAGTGCACACAGCGCGTCATAGCAAAGGGCGGGAAAGTTTGCGGCTGTGGGGGCCCATGCCATCTTTCTGTGGCTACGTGGTTTATACAAGGAGTGAGGCTGTAGACTGATAAGGAACAGGAGAACAAATGCTGTTTTTGATTGTGTTATGCCATAAAACTGCTAAGCTAGACAAGTTGTTTTTAGGTACTTAGGATAATTATGCTTTCAAAGTGACAATAGCCAAAGCCAATAAAAACTGTAAGACCATTTAAGAATGTGAAGGTGATTTTCTCCCTTTCGGGATAAGATGAGACCCTGAAAGGAAAGAGTAAACATCTAGATACAGTGGGGCTAGAGAGAGGAATTAGCAACATTTAAGGAACTCATGATGGCAGAGTTACATAGTTATAATGATGGGATAAGAGTGAATAACCCCAGAACACAGGAGGAACTCCACCTAATATTTCTGTCTTGTGATGGGAATTAGAGCTGCCGCTGAGGTGCCATTGTGAGGTTTGGCATTTTCACAGTGAAAGGGTCTACATTCTCCAAGTGCCATTTTGAATTGGCTTGTGATTTTATGCTCACTAGAGGTGTTTCAGTTGGCGATTTTTGTTTGTTTGTTATACTTACTAACAGTGAAATAATTTTAAATTACTTGACCTTTAGTGCATTTCTGAGGTAATAGCAAATAAAATGAACCCAGCAAGGATTAAGTCCCAGCTTCAGGGCTACGGAGACATCTTAGCAGTTTCAAGTGTTTGCTGCCAAGCAAAAGAGTAGGGGTTGGAGCCTCAGAAACAACTCTGGGTGGGTGTGGGAGCTGCCTGCAAATCCAGCCCAGAAGGCAGTGACATGAGGGAAAGGTAACAAACAACAACAACAAACCCACAAGGATGCCCTAGCTCTGTTGTTGATGTGGAATCTTCCTGAGCTCTGCTCCCCTTTAAATGACTGCAAATTAGCATTAAGTTTTAGATGTGAGGAAGAACTAAGAAGTCAAGATTTTAAATGCATTATGTATCACAGAGTCATTTTTCCAGAATTCTTCCAATGCAAGCAAGGGACTCTGGTGATGATTGTGTGTGAATCACAATATGGTAGTTAATTTGTTTTTTGTTAAGTGCTCTGTGTTTCTGAATATCAAAGCAGGCCTATGGAAAATTTATTACACAATTTTTTTTTTTTTTTTGGTTTTTCGAGACAGGGTTTCTCTGTGTAGCTTTGTGCCTTTCCTGGAACTCACTTGGTAGTCCAGGCTGGCCTCGAACTCACAGAGATCCGCCTGGCTCTGCCTCCCGAGTGCTGGGATTAAAGGCGTGCGCCACCACCGCCCGGCTTTATTACACAATTTTAATACATATTTTTAAGGTAACCACTGAGATGAACTAACTAGCATCTTTTTGCTTTAGTGTCTACATTAAAATGATGCCTAAGGTGAGCTGTGACGAACTGTGACAATACAGAGTAGATTCTCACTGTTCTGACTTCGGTGTTAGCTTATGCCCCTGACAACACACCAGATAGACAAGAGCAGATGACACCATAGTGTCTGCAAAATAGAGGCTGGGCCGATCGCCCTGAGAACAAGCGTTTGTCTCTTTGATAGATTACTATAGCTCCTCTATATATCCGTTGGTCAATGGATGACTACCAAGAAACAATACATTGAAAATGTGAATTTGTGTGACACTACCCCAGTTCTATCTGGTAAATGGGAAAACCCATTTTCTTTTCTTTTCTTTTCTTTTCTTTTTTGTTGTTTCTTGTTTTTTGTTTTTCGAGACAGGGTTTCTCTGTGTAGTTTTGCACCTTTCCTGGAGCTCACTTTGTAGACCAGGCTGGCCTCGAACTCACAGAGATCTGCCTGCCTCTGCCTCCCGACTGCTGGGATTAAAGGCGTACGCCACCACTGCCCGGCGAAAATCCATTTTCATGTCAGGATTGCTCAAGTTCAATGACTAGCCTTATGTTCAACATAGTTTCCAAAACAAGATTTTTAGGTCAGAAAGTCTTATTCATGGAGAGTTTATACAACATACATTTCAAATTATATTTGTTTAATCTAGGAGTTTTTCCTGACTAGGAGATATTCATATAGGTATTCAGTAAGTAGAAAATGTCAGAGCAGGTAAATATGTGCATCAGTGGATATGTATTCCAGAATACATACATATACATCAATATATCATATTAATAGTTGACAATTTAAAAAAATTTAAATGTAAGGGCTCAGTATAAAATATCTGTGATCATTCTCTTCTGTTTTGTTTGTTTTTTGAGGCAGAGTCTCACTGTGTAGCTCTGGCTGTCCTGGAACTCACTGTGTAGACCATGCTGGCAGTACTACTCTCAGAGCTCCGACTGCCTCTGTCTCCCAAGTGCTGGGCTAAAAGTGCATTCCACTACACCCAGCTATCAGAGATCATCTTAACAGCTGGATCTTCCTTTATATCAAGCACTCGGACAGAAAGATTAAATTAATAGGCACAGGCACAAAAGTCCATTCCTCATCGAGTGGCTTATCTTTTTTTTATTTTTTTTTATTTTTATTTTTTATGTGCGTAACAGGGTCTCACGGTGTAGTCTTTTGCTAACCTGGAACTCACTATGTAGACCAGGCCGGCCTTGAACTCAGATATCCACCTGTCTCTGCCTCTTGAGAGCTGGAATTATAGGTCTCTTCTATTATTCCTAGCTCAAAACTCTTTCCTTTCTTAAAATTTTGTTTTGAGACAGGGACTCATGCAGCCCAGGATGACCCTGAGTTCTTGATCCCTCTGCCTCCATTTCCTGAGTGCATACTATCACGGCAGGTTTATACAAGAGTCATTCTTGAAAGAACTCTCTCTCAGAAGTAAGATATGCTTCAGTATAAAAGTCTTACAAATTGCCCACTAGTCCCGTTTTCTCTGGCCACTCAAGTACTTTCCCACTTTTCGACATCTGTAGACATTTTTGGTACTTTCTATACTTTTATCTTTAATGAGGTTACTGAGACATTAGAAACCTTTTTAAAAATTAAGGATTTGTTTATTTATTTTTGTTTTTTTTTGAGACATGGTTCCTCTGTGTAACCCTGGTTATCCTAGAACTCACTCTGTAGACTGGTCAGGCCTTGAATTCACAGAGATCCACCTACCTCTGCCTCCTGTGTGCTGGGATTAAAGTGTGCACCATTACAACCCAGCAAGGATTTACTTTTAAATTTTGTGTATGTATGTGTGTATGGGTATGTGGGTATAAATACAGGTGCCCACGGAGGGCATCAGAGTCCCTGGAGCTGGAGTAAGAAGAGGTTGTGAGCCACGTGACATGAGTACTGGGAATTGAACTCTGGTCCTCTGCAAGAGTAGTAAGTGCCCTCAACCACTGATCCATCTCTCTAGCCTGAAGCTTTTTTCTTCTTTTATATTGAAAAAAAAAATGTGTGGCCACTTTGTAACCCAGTTTTGTTCTATTAATACAGTTTCCGGGGCCGAAGAGACGACTCAGTGGTCAAGCGTACTCGCTGCTATTGCAGAGGACACGAGTTTGGTTCTCAGCACCCACACAGCTGCTCACAACTGTCTGCAATTCTAGTTCTGGGGATCCGATGCTCTCATAGGCACCAGGCATACATGTGTTGCACATACACACGCAGGCAAAGCACTCATACAAAATAAAATAAAAATAAATCTTAAGAAAAGATAACTTTATCATAGTCTGTACCCAACTGGGAAGGAAATGGTGAATAAATGCTTTCTAAATAGGCTATCAGTTATTTTGCTAGCCTCCAATCTAGGAAACACCCAGGCCAGACCTTGAAACTCTTGGCTGGAAGTGTTAACCACTTGGGAGGGCCACAGGATAGAAGTGTGTGGTTGACTTCTGTGATCAATCACGGTCCACACCCGTGGTATTCTCTTCCTTTTGGCCTTTACATGGTAAGAGCTCAAGTGTAGCTCGTAGTTTTTGAAGCAGTCAAAACACCCATTCACTGTTAACAGATGTTTTATTACAAACTTGGCCTTGAATTAAGAGGTGCTTTTTAAAGGGAAATGCTTTCTCCATGCTTAAAGGATCAGAGAACGCTGGGTGGCATCGCCAATAACTGCAGCTGGGCTTACATTTGGGCTTTCAGACTCCAAGCACAGGGTTTCTATAAAGATAGTCGGGTTCCAGCTCTGACTAGAGTCTCTGGCCCAGGGGTGACAATTCCAACTGTCATCTCACCCCAGTGGCTCAGTCGGATGACCAAGGAGTTATTTCAACTAGTAATTATTTTATTGATTAGTTTTAAGTTTCCTGAATATCAGAGGTGTTAATCATTTGAGGTGAGGGGGCCTAGAAACAGGTTTCTATCTAGGTACAAGACATACATGGAATACTTAGGCAATAATTGTAGGGAACGTTTTATCAAAACACTTTTTCTCAGTAACAAATACATATTCATTGAAGAAACTTCAGAAATAAATGTTATTCATGATATAATCAACTAAAAATCATTGCCTTTAACATGCATGTACATGAGGGGATATTTTCCTTTTGTTTTCAAAACACGACTCTTACTGGACTATTGAGTCTACTGACTGGGAACAGCTCTTCTGGAGTCTGTTCACGAAAACCCCCTAGAGAGATCAGTGAGAGACGGCTCCAGGAAAACTTGCTTTAACAACAGCTATCAATTTGTGCTAGAGAGGAAGCAACTGTGCCTAAGTGTATCTGCACTTGGCGGGCAGTAAGTTATGGCTTAGAGCAGTTGACTAGTGAAGTAAATGGGGTATTTGAAACTATGATTATCTTTTCCTCTGGGGCAGGGATTGAACCTAGGACCTTATACTTGCAAGGCAAGCACTCTACCATTGAGCTACAACTCCAGCTTGGAATTCCTTTTAAAAATAATTATGAAGCCTGATAGGTTGCTATTGCCAGGCAAACAGCAGAAGTTGGAGACTCTAAGTCTTTTTGAGGTCTGGCTTATCTTTATTTTTACCCACAGGAGTCAACACAGATTTGGCATTATATGAATACTTGTCTATGACAAATGCTCTTTATCATTGTGTAATCATGGCAGTTTCCTTATAACTAATTATAATCGGCTGTGGGAGAAATTATGGCCAAAATTTTTATAGAATTATTTTGTATCATTAGCTCAACACTTAGAACTTTAAGCAAATATGTTATTAGAACTAATAAAGTATTTGAAAGCCTACTCTGGTGTATTAGTTTGAACTGTTAATACACAGACACAAATTTCTTTTGATATATTGTGCCCTTCAAAAAAAAAGCAGACTCTATGTACTCTGAGGTAATGACTATGACAATAGGCTGAATGTGGTGGCCCCTTTAATTCCAACACTTCAGAGGCAGAGACAAGTGGATCTCTGTGAGTTCGAGGCCAGCCTGGTCTACAAAGTGAGTTCCAGGCCAGCCAAGGTTACATAGCAAGGCCCTGTTTCAAAAATAACAACAAAAATAAAAATAATATTGATGTAGAATAATCCCTCTGAACACTGTGAATATGTATTATTCTCACTGGTTAATAAAAAAGCTGACTGGTCTATAGCAAAGCAGAATAAGGCTAGGCAGGAACCAAACTGAAATGCTGGGGGGCGGGGGGCAGAGTCTGAGAGACATGAGCCAGCTGCCCAGGAAGCAAGACAGGCTAGAGGACAGGGAAAGTCACTGCTAGGGTCCTGGAGAAGTCCCACAAAAGACCACCATCCACATATGCAAACAAGCATGAGCGTTTATTATCTCGAGAAAGATTCCAGCATGGGACCAACCATCCTACACAAAGATAAAATGGTGATGCCTTGAGAGGAAAGTGTGAGCTCCTTTTACACATAGCCAAGGGGAGATCCTAAGGCAGTTAGGTCATTTTAGATATGATTGGCTCAAGCAAGTGGCAATCATATCAGTATGTTCTAATTGGCCAGGGATAGTTAGAGGCTGGTCAGGGTAGTTTTCCATTTTTGGGCAGGCCTGGGCAAGTCCCTGGTTTTGTCCTTGAGCTGCTGTGGAGGCTGGCTGTCCTAGTACACACTGACTGTGGGGGCTGGCTCAGTGGCCAGGCTTGGTGTGTCCTATCTCCCTGGTCCCTACTGTCAGGGGCATCAGTGATTATCTTTTGTTCGTGGCCCTCCCAGAAACTGCTTGCTCAGTCTCAGGAAACTGAAACTGAGGCCTGATCTCTGAGACTGAACAGCCTATTACGGCATCTGCTCAGTTTTCTCAGTCACAGGCCATGTGACAATACATTGATTAATAGAAATGGGTTAATTTAAATGTAAGAGCTAGTTAGTAATAAGCCTGAGCTTTTATAATTAATATAAGCCTCTGTGTATTTATTTGGGACCAGGTAGTTGGGACAGAAAAACTCAGTCTACAGAATATGATAATAGTAAAGAAGTATCAGTGATTTGTTTTTGGGTATCTTGTAGAGTGTTAACTTTTATTTATTTGTTTATTTTGAAACAGGGTTTCATGTAGCCCAGGGTGGTGTCCTAGAACTCACTATGCAGCCAATGATGACCTTCTAATCCTCCTGTCTCCACTCCTGAGTGCTCATTCTAGGCATGTGCCTGGTTTACTATAACCATGTCTAGAAGGCCAACATTACCATTCTTCTTCACATTTAACAAAATGTAGTAAGTGCTTCTCCTTTGGTCTGGAAAGTCCAGACCTGGCCACAAACAACTCAGTTAACATGGGTGTCACATCTCATTTTATTTCCAGATCTTTCATCTAGAGCTTGGTTTGGAAGTCATGACTGAAATGTGAGCAGGGGGTTGGGAGGGTGTCTCTGTGACCTCCATGGGGAGCAGAGAGATGAGCCATGGGAGGTAAGAAGGCAGATTGGTTCAACATGACTCAGTAGCCACTGTTGGTTCAAACTTAGGAAGTGTGACCCCAAGTCATTTATTTCAGGCATATTTACGCACAGCATAATTTAGTGAAAATTATTCTGGCAATGATTAACTCAATCCCATGTGCATAACAAAGCATACCTAAATCTCCTTGAGGAACAAAGTAAGCTAAATACAGATTAGATGTGACTACATGGAAACTCTTTGTAAAGTCCATAAAGACACTGTCTTAGTCAATGTTCTATTGCTGTGAAGAGACACCATGACCACAGCAGCTCTTATAAAGGAGAGCATTTAACTGAGGCTTACTTACAGTTTCAGAAGTTTAGTCCATTATCAGCATGGCAGGAAGCATGGCGGCACACAGGCAGATGTGGTGCTGGAGGAGCTGAGAGTTCTATATCCAGACAGGTAGGCAGCAGGAAGAGAGAGCCCTGGGTCTGGTTTGCGCTTTTGAAACCTCAAAGCACACCCCTAGTGACAGACTTCCTCCAGCAAGGCCACACCTCCTAATCCCTCCCAAGTAGGGCTACTCCCTTATGACTACGCATTCAAACACATGAGCCTATAGGAGCCATTCTACTCCCTGGCTTCATATCAAGGGCTCCATAGCCTCAGGCTCAGAGGGATGGAACTGTTGTTAGGTCTAGGAAAAACAGCTGAGGTGCCTGTAACACGAATTACTGAATGGTCTTATTAATAAAAACCAAAAAAACCAGAGCCAGATATTGGGGTGAAAGCTGAAAGATCAGAGAAACAGAACAAACCACAGCCAACCTCACCTCACCAACTCCTCAGCCGATCCTGTTTCCACGAATCCTCAGACTGACAGCCTCTGAGTCCTCACCCCTGAGGGTCTCAGTTGAACTGCTGCTTAGTTCCTGTCTCCTCACGCCTTATATACCGTTCTCCACCCAGCCATGTCACTTCTGGGATTAAAGGCGTGTGTGCTTTCCAAGCAAAGGCAGGAAATCTCAAGTGCAGGAAATCTCACTGCTCTGTTTCCAGTGTGGCCCTGAACTCACAGAGATCCAGATGGGTCTCTGCTTCCTGAGTGATAGGATTAAGGATGTGTGCCACCACTGTCTGGCCTCTATGTCTAATCTAGTGGCTGGCTCTGTCCTCTGATCTCCAGATAAGTTTATTAGGGTATATAACATATTGGGGTACACAATATATCACAAGTGCCTATTTAACATACCAAAGTGGACCTGGCTGCCAGGGTCTCCTAGGATCTCTCAGTCCCTACCTGTTACAGGGTATGGCTGGCAGCATACCCCACCCTCTACCCTAAATTCCAGCCCAGGGGCTGAGCTGCTCTTCGCCCAGCTGCCCTTTGCTATGTAATCCAGCAATCTTGGTTACCCAGCCCCTTTTTGTCTACCCTTTACTCTCCTGGCTCTCCCCTCCCTGTTCTCCTCACATGGCCCTGCTCAGGGTCATGTTCATGCTGGATTCTCCTACATCTCTGCCTCTGGCTGTGCTCTTCCCCTCTATCTACAATAAACCTTCTTCTCCACCATACCTAGTGGTAGGGTTCACCAGAAGTCCCGTAAAAGACCACCAGACACTATGCAATCAATAAGAGCATTTGATTCTCCAGAGCAAAAATTCCAGCATGCAGGGGTCAAACCATCTGACAAAGTGGCAAAATGGTGACCCTGAGAGAAGCTCGCAGGCTCCTTTTAAGCACAGCTAGGGGACTTCCAGCTGTGGTTAAGTGTACTTTGAAGTGATTGGGTATAGACCCTTACTGGTACAGGAATCATTTTATGATTGGCTCATGAAATCTGGTCAGCAACTGTGGTTACAGTGTCAGGGGTCTGTCTGACTGAAAATAGCAACAACAGTTCCTGCTTGTGGCGAGGTAGGACCCTGATTGGCTACCAGACTGGACGCACTTCCTGAGGGTCTGATTGAAGGCAGACATGAAGTCAGCATAAGATGGTGGGGTAATATGGGGCAGAGGTCTTAGCAAACTGGCCCCTAGGGAAACAAAACAAAACAGCTGGCCCCGTTAGGGTTGGTCCCATTTTAAGAGCGGATGGCTGCTTTACCTAGGAGCAGTCATGTCCATCCTTTTCATTTCTTTTGTTCATTTATCTGATGCCAACTCAAACCCAGGACAAATGGCTGAAGTGCCTATTTGACATATTAAAGTGGACCTGGCCTCAGCCATCTGTCCTGGGTTTGAGCCCTAACAACAGTGTGTGCAGAAAATGCTCAACATAGGGGCTACAGGACTGAGCAGACACCGTAACACACTGCTCAGTCTTCTGTCAGAGGTCAGACCTCAGTTTCAGTTTCCTGAGACTGGGCAGGTAGTTTCTGAGGAAGCCACAAACAAAGGACAATCAATCTTTAATGCCCCTGACAGCAGCTCAAGGTAATAACCAAATAAGGACAGAGCCTGGGACTTGTCCAGGCCTGCCCCAAAGTGGAAAAGCTGTAACCTTAACCAGCCCTTGCTAGCCCTAGACAATTAGCACGTACTGATATGATTGCCACTTTCGTAAGCCAATCATATCTGAGATGATCTAACTGTCCTGAAACTCCCCTTAGCTGTGCTTAAAAGGAGCCCACACATCCCTCTTGGGGTCATTGCCATCTTGCCTTTGTGTTGGATAGTCGGCCCCAGCATGCTGGTACTTTTACTCTCAAGATAATAAACACTCTTGCTCGTTGCATACGTGGATGGAGGTCTTCTGTGTGACTTCCCCAGGACCCTAACAAAGAACACTGGTTGCTCTTCCAGATGACCCAGGTTCAATTCCCAGCAAACACATGGCAGCTCACAACTGACTGTAACTTCAGTTCCAAGGGATCTGGCACCCTCACACAGAGATACATTCAGGCAAAATACCAATGCACATAAATCAGTATTTTAAAAAAATGTTCAACATAGCTCTCCATCTCCATAATGATGGCCTGAAGACTGCTCCCCACTAGAGACTGCTCCTATGGAGGCTGCCTAAACCAGACTGCTTGACCAGATGCACACTGTAAACACCACCTCCTGTTTATCTGCACACAGTGACCTCACCTCCTCATTCAGCTGTGTGCAGTAATGCCACCTCTGTTCAAATGTATAAACACACTGAGCTTCCAGAGTGCTGGGGTTTCCCCAGCCCAGACTGCCTTCTGTGTCCCTATGTCCTTTCTTTATTTCTTCAATGCCTCAGACAGATCCGTTCCTGGAGCCTTGCTGGACAGGCATAAAGGAAACTGAGACAGCTTAGGAGGCTCTTGAGCCTCCACAAGCCCTGCAGTGGTTTGAAAGAAAATGGCCCCAAAAGGGAGTGGCACTATTAGGAGGAAGCGTGTCACTGTAGGGGTGGGTTTTTAGGTCTTTTTTGCTCAAGCTTTGCTCAGTGTAACAGTTGACTTCCTGTTGCCTGAAAGTCAAGATGTGGCCAGCACGTCTTCCTCCCGGGCACCATGCTCCCCATCATGATGATAATGGACTGAACCTCTGAAACTAAGTGGGCCACACCAATTAAATGCTTTTTCTTTATAAGAGTTACCGTGAGCTGGACAGTGGTGGCGCACGCCTTTAATACCAGCACTTGGGAGGCAGAGCTAGGCGGATCTCTGTGAGTTCAAGGCCAGCCTGGTCTACAGAGAGAGATCCAGGACAAGCCCCAAAACTACCCAGAGAAATCCTGTCTCGAAAATCAAAAAAAAAAAAAAAAAAAAAAAAAGAGTTGCTGTGGTCATAGTGTCACTTCACAGCAATAGAAACCTTAAGACAAGCCCCTTCTCCAAGGTTGAGGCAGAGGAGTCTCTGACCAGCTAAGCTCCCTGCATAATGTGTAGGGAGCCCCAGAGATGCAGCTTTTCATGGATCATTGCCCATGCTGGGGTGGGCATTTTGGTTATTCATACTCCCAGAGGCAATAAACTAAAGTCTCACTAAGGTAGACTTAGATGAAATCATATCTTTGGCATGTTATTGGTGTCCTGTCTAGGGTGAAGAGACATTTGTCCACATATGAAAAAAGTCACCTAACCACTTCCATAGTAGCACTGATATAAAAGTTAATTTTAAAAATACTGGTTTAGACGCTTGTTTGAACTAAAATTATTAACTGCAAAAAGTTTTGGTTGTAAAACGTCTCTTCATATTTGGAAGTGAAAGCCTGATACCAGAATTTACTTTTTTTTTTTTAACTTCTTGAACTTAATGAGAAAACTACAAAAAGATTTTGGTTATGGATTTATCATATTTGGAAGGCTAATACCAGAATTTATCATTTGAATTTTGAGACTTAAGAAATGAAAGGTACAATAGAGATTTCATTGCAATGGGACAATTTCGAGTTTATAGTAATGACCTAGGAACTGTATGCTGGAACTGGGTTAAAAATGGAACTGTCTAAATGAAGAAATTTATTGTTTCTACCTTGACTCAAGATGCAGTTTTGTGTATGCATATATGCTGGTGATTCATGTATTGTCCTATGTTAAAAATGCAATTGTTTTGTGGAAAAAAAATAAATAAACTTTTCTTTTCAAAAAAAAAAAAAAAAAGAAAGTTGAAGGAAGGCAGTGTACACATGCATGAAAGCTCCATTTTCTTTTCATGTCTGTGACCATTGCCATTGCTTCCTAGGGTTCTGGTAGATCTTCAGTACTTAACTGCATGGCTGAGATATCTAGCTTCTTGTATGGATTCTGTCCCTAATATGCCATCTCTCTTTTGGATCCATGAGAGTAATGTGTAAGACTCTCAGTAAGTAGAAAATTATCTGCCTGAAGATAATCCTATTTAAAGTTATTATTCCCAGTAAGTTAACTTCTATACTTTGACTATTACATTTTCAATTAAATAATAGTAATACTTTATCCATATGTTCTTCTGTACAAACATTACTTTTTCTCATTTCAGCCTTTTTTTTCCTGCTTACTAAGTGAACAGAGTATTTCTGACTTCTAATACAATTTCATTTTTTATTGAGATTCACTTGTGAGTTGAAATTGACCTTTTATCAGACTATTGAAATATCTGTGTAGGCAGGTACTATGTTAGCCTAGGGCTGCTCAAACAAATTAACCTTAAACTGGATAGTTTTAAACAACAGAAATTCATTCGATCATGCTTCTGGAGGCCAGAGGCCTTAAGTCAAGATTGGCAAGACTTTGCCCTCTCTCTCCAAGGAACCAAGAGACATTTTTCATTGTTCTTCTCATTTTCTAATAGTTGAAGGGATTAGCTTGTGGAGATGAATAAAATGCTGATTTCTGACCTCATTGTGTGGGAACTTTTGCTCTTCCTGTCTTGCCTTCGTTTCCTACGAGGACAATTTTCTTTGGATTAAAAGACCATCTACACAATCCAGGATAATTGAGTCTCAAGTTACTCAAAGTAAGTAATTCTAAATTGATATTCTTAACATCTCTTTGCTTGAGTCAAGTCATGTATAACTGTGTTCGAAGTGGACTATTCACTAGGAGCCCAACTATTGCCACTATAGATACCAACTATCTCCACTGTACTTTGACATTGTCCCTTTATTTATTTATTTATTTATTTATTTATTTATTTATTTATTTATTTTAAGAAAAGCCCTTTACAGTCCAGGTCTTTTATTTGTTTTGTACATTAGGCCATGAATTCGTATGGAATGGGCTCCAGCAGCTCTAGCTGAACCCAGGTGCCCTTCTCCTTGGCTTCCTTTTTCTTCTGGTCGTTTTCCTTCACCCGCTTCAGGAAGCTGTCTCGGCTCTTAGAGTGCTTGATGTGCTCAATCCGCACGTTAATTCTCTTGGCAAGAATCTTGCCCTTAACTTGCTTGTTTACAATGATGCCCACGGCATGCTGGGTGACATTGTAGACTCTTCCGGTTTTGCCATGGTAACACTTATGAGGCATTCCTTTTTGAACAGTGCCCATTCCCTTGATGTCTACAATATCACCTTTCTTGTAGATTCGCATGTAAGTAGCC
This sequence comes from Peromyscus attwateri, assembly GCA_902168425.1. NCBI lineage: Eukaryota > Metazoa > Chordata > Mammalia > Rodentia > Cricetidae > Peromyscus > Peromyscus attwateri. Next base: position 112,865 of record CABHPP010121157.1, on the reverse strand, counting down.
AAAGGAACAACTCCATGTTTCCTAAAAGGCCTGGAGAACATATAGCGGGTCCCCCTCCTCTTTCCCTTTGTGTTTGTCATTTTGGCGAGTTACTGGAAGATGGCTGCCCGACATTGTCCCTTTATATTTAGATAGTTTATTCAATTTCTATTGATATAACACTGTAACACGAATTGCTAAACGGTCTTATTAATAAAAAAAACCCCAGAGCCAGATATTGGGGTAAAAGCTAAAAGATCAGAGAGGCAGAGCAGCAAGCCACTAATTCTTATCCCTACAAAATCCTCCGCCAAAAGATAGCAAGCTCCTCTCTCTACCCAGCTCTATCACTTCCTGTCTGTCTGTACAGACCTCCAGATCTCTATGGTTAACTAGTGGCTAGCTCCTCCTTCTGATTTTCAGGCAAGCTTTATTTGTTAGAGCACAAATAAAATATTACCACATAACACCAATTTTATTTTTATATTATTCAATAATTTAAACTTTTATGACTCTGAATTTTAATAATGAACATTATGATATACATGTAAAAATCAGTTAATACAATTCATCTGTATGCTTACTATATTTTGTTATTGTTAAATAGTCAAGGCCACTTTCTTTTCTACTTGCTAAAGACTTCTGTTTCCTTACAAGTGATAGGTTATATGACTGCTCAAATATTCTCCTCTATATAGGTCAACTTTTTTCAGGCATATAAAAATAATTCTAAATTATCCTTTTTTATGCATTTGCAAATATGTTCATCTTGTGAATTCTAAGAATCACTTTACAGTACTCCATTTTTATACAGAGAGCACTGCACTCTGAATCCCATTCAAAATTTGCAGCCAAGAATTCTGAATTTCATTGTTAGTCTCAGTACTTACTAGCCATATGACTTTGGACTTCTTTCTTTCTTTTCCTTTGGTAAGACTATATAACCTTGGCTGGCCTCAACTTTACTATGCAAACCAGACTGGCCTCAAATGCACAGAGATCCATCTGCCTCTGTCTCCTGAATTCCAGAGTTAACAGTGTGCAACACAATGTCTGGCCAATATCTTCATTTTCAACCTGTAAAATTCCACAACACTGTCAGTCCAAGAGTAGGTGCCCCTCATGTGTTTAGGATTGTGACATGCTAAAAGTTTCTAATTAAATGTTCATCATAATGACCATCACTGTTATTAAAGATGGTATTTCATAAGAAGCAAGAAAGTATAAACTTCCTCTTTTCCTCTATAGTTTAGAGTTCAAACAGTCCATTTCTCTGTTAAGCTGGATTCAAAGTTCTTGTGTAATGAATCTGAATCCCAATGTAAGGTAAATCACCCGATTTCCCTGTCAGGTGGATGAGTATGGCCCTCCCCTCAGATCACACCCACACTTGCTCCTCGGTTTGCTAACTCTTTTCATTTGTCAGCTAACATTTGCTCTTAACAGCCAACAGTTAGAAACAGTGTTTTGTTTCTAAATTTCACTTGGTAATGCATTTTTACTTCCTGGTATATTCTCATCCTCAAAAGGTCATCAAAGCAAGTTAGCAAGTGTCACCTGTTGCAGGGAAGTCTGCTCTGCCAATGTTAGCCCTTTCATTTGCTTGTACTTCGTTTTGTTTTTATAAATGCTCTTGTGTAACAGGAGGAAAGAAATCCTGGAGAACTGAACGTGCCCATTCTAGCACACACACTTCTTCTTGTTGCTTTTCCTGGAGAATCTTAGGAGATATTATTATACTGATAATATTTAAAATTATTTTTTATTTTTCTGGGTAGTTGGCTTAGTGTCTGTCTTAATGGAGATTTCAAATATAGATTGCCTGGGATTCCTGCCTCTGTTCTCTGTTAAAAAGTTGGTAGTTGTCATTATATTCAAACTGTGGCAAATTTGTGTAACTCTATGGTGTGTTATTTTTATTGACTTCATTTTTTACTTGATTTTGGTGTTTATACATGTCTTGTAATCATTTTGTTCAACTTATATTTTGTATTTTATTATATTTTTTTGAAAATTATTTGAAATTTTGGGATGGCCAATTCACTTATTAATGAATAACTATGTACTATTGATAGCCAAGTATAAGACCGATTTATAGTGTTGAAATAGTCATTAAACACCATCATATAAGACAGAAAAAAAAAATACTGGTTTGTACAGGCAGTTAAATCACCTAACATCTACCTACACAAAAGACTATTCTACTGTAGTTACTTGAAAAAAGTTTTTAAAATATAGTTTTAAGTCTACTGTAGCCGGGTGTGGTGGCACACACCTTTAATTCCAGCACTTGTGAGGCAGAAGGAGACAGAGGTAGGGAGATCTCTGTGAGTTCGAGGCCAGCTTGATTTACAGAGTGAGTTCCCAGGCATCCAGGGTGGTTATACAGAGAAACCCTACCTTGGAAAAACAAAACAAAACAAACAAAAGTCCACTGTAGTTTTAAAACCTGTATCTGTATATGGAAGCAGGCTGTAGAATAACGTATATGGCGACAGTTCATTTATGTACACAGGGAAAACAAAGGCAGACAATCAAGTATGCAGTGGGCGAAAGGCCACCTGCCAGCTTCACGGAGAGCACCTGGCAGTGGTGCCCCGGGAGAGGTAAATGGAAGGATGTGAACCAGGAGAACAGTCCTTTTCAATCTATGTTACTCTGTGCTAGGACTCATTCTACCATGAGAAGTTACTCATGTGGCCGTCTGAAATGCTGAAGGCTTTAGAGCTGGTACACCATCAGGCCTGGCTATCCCAGAGGCTGAGGCCAGAGTCTAGCCAACATAGCAAGGTGTACATGTCTCAAAAGTCCACCCAAACAAAGCCTTCACGGTGGAGATGGAGAGACAGCTCAGCCGGCCAAAGCGCTGCTGCTCTTCCAGAGGGTCTGGACTCATCTCCCACCATCCACAGAGTGATGCACAACCTTCTAACTCCAGCCAAAGATGATCTGATACCCACTTCTGGTCTCAGCAGGCATTGCACACATGTGGGGCACAAACAAGACACGCAGGCAAACCACCAATACACACAAAGCTTAAAGCATAAACATATAATAATTGTGGTGACTGAACAAAAATGGTCCCCATAGGTCCATAGGGAGCAATACTATTAGGAGGTGTGGACTTTCTGGAGGAAGTGTATCACTGGGGGTGGGCTTTGAGGTTTTAGAAGTTCAAACCATTCCTAGTATGGTACTCTTCCTGCTGTCTGCTGATCTGGATGCTGAACTCTCAGCTCCTTCTCCAGCACCATGTCTGCCTGTGTGCTACCATGTCCCACCATAATGATAATGGACTGAACCTCTGAATCTGGAATCCAGCTCCAGTTAAATCGTTTCCTTTATAAGAGTTGCCATGGTCATGGTGTCTCTTAACAGCATTAGAAATCCTAAGATATGGGCTGGAGAGATGGCTCAGCGGTTAAGAGCACTGGCTGTTCTTCCAGAGGTCCTGAGTTCAATTCCCAGCAACCACATGGTGGCTCACAACCATCCGTAATGAGATCTGGTGCCCTCTTCTGGCCTGCAAGCATGCATGTAGACAGAACACTGTATACATAATAAATAAATAAATCTAAAAAAAAAAAGAAATCCTAAGATAATAATTATACACAACCTAATTCTAAGTGTAAAAATGTAGAATGTCAGAAATAAACTTTGAGCAATGAAATAGCTGGAGATTTAACTTCACAATTTCTACTCCCCTTTTATTAGGCAGCATTATTATTATTATTTTGCTTTTTGAGACAGGGTTTCTTTGCATAGCCTTGGCTGTCCTGGAACTTGCTTTGTAGACCAGGCTGGCCTC
>CABHPP010121157.1:92132-108978 GCA_902168425.1 Peromyscus attwateri | reverse complement strand
AAAAAAAAAAAAAAAAAAAAAAAAAAAAAAAAAAAAAAGAGACTACCACACGAAGGGAAAGTTACACATCTATTTTTATTTCCATTAGAAAAATATTATCTGTGTAAGATTTTGGTTCACTCTATTCTCCTGTATTATTTAAGTTTAGGTATTTTGATTAAGTTTCCTACATCTAACATGAGAACTAAATATTTCACATGAGCAAATTAATATAATTTAATTAATTAAGTGTGCTCTTTACTATTTGTCATGAACAACAGCTCATTGGTCCCTTTCCTGCTGCTCATCTGAGTAGCTGTGCTGAGCCTTCCCCCACTCGGCACAGAGTATGTAAGTACAATTAGAACATCAGCCAGTGTTCTCAGTAATCTCCAATTCATGTCAAGTCTACATATATAAGGTTATTTCCACGATTACCTCAGCTACTCTGGTCACGTTTATACTTCCCAGCATTATTTGTAAAAATTAAGGTGTGAAAGACATTCCAAAGAAATCCAGAGTCAACATCAGCATGGCCACTTATAGTCATGCTGTGGTGAAAGGTCCCAGGACAGCAATTGCTTCAATTTCAATTCGACTTCCCTGTAAGGAAAACAAAAAAGTTACCATCTCGGTCATTTAATACAAATTAAGGTTCAATAATATCTTCTAAAAACATATGCAACTAATGGCAACATAGTATTTTTACTATTATCTCGTCTTTGGGAGCAAAGAATAGAGAGAATCCACTAAGAGCCTGCATAGGTCAGGCTACCATGCTAGGCACATCCATATGCATTAGCTCATCCAATACCCAGAGCAGCCCAAGTCGGAAACAGGGCACTGGCCTCAGAGAGGCTGGTAAAGCTGTCCCACGTCAAAGATGAATAGTGAATGGCCAAACCCATGTCTCTTGATTCCAACTTTAAAGCTCTTTCAACTACACTCAATGACTCTTCCCAGTGACAGCTAATTGAAACAACAGATGACAGTGCTGGGTGACACTGTCTTTACTGTGAGTCACAGGAAGAGGTGAGGACGCTTTGCTGCAGGTGTATTAATAATAATAATAATAATAATAATAATAATAATAATAATAGCCAAATTCTCTGGCCAATACTCTAAAATAAGGAGAAACTAGCAAGAGAGTTAGTTTCACACCTTGCTGGTATGTAGAGCTTTCTTCAGTGAGAGAGCAAAGGCTGTCCAGGTCTCCACAGAATTCTACACTGTGCTCCATTTTTAGAAGTCCTTACTGAAAGGAGGACACTGAGGCATGAAGTCGGACTGCAGGGCGACACACGGGAGGCCCACCATGCACCACTCCTCCAGGTGAAGGCTTTGCTACAGAACTAAAACCCCGCACACATTTCATTCCCTAAGTGACATCACAACACAACTGCTCTTCAAGGTTTTTCTCGTACTTTAAATCTTTGGATTGTGTCATGCCCATGTGTTGCTTTGTAAGATTTCTTAAGTTTTTCCTAGGTACATAGCAGTTATCTGGACTTTACCTTTAGACTATATTTCTGAGAAACAGGAACTGTACTCTCTCTCTCTCTCTCTCTCTCTCTCTCTATATATATATATATATATATATATAGATAGATAGATATAGATAGATATAGATATGTATGTATGTATTTTGAGACAGGGTTTCTCTGTGTAGTTTTGGTGCCTGTCCTGGATCTGACTCTGTAGACCAGGTTGGCCTCGAACTCACAGAAATCTGCCTGGCTCTGCCTCCTGAGTACTGGGATTAAAGTGTGTGTCACCAACACCTGGCCAAGGAACTGTACTATTTTTAAGTGTCCTTTCAGAGTGACGGGTTTGTGTGCTCGTGCACTGGCCTTCTTACTGCGTACTTACTCTGGGCAAAGCGGCGACCTGGTACGCAGCTCTGGCAGGAAGGCTGCTCTTGAAATCTGAATGCAGAACGTCAGGTTAGCCTCAGCAGCAGAAGCGAGAGTCTGGGAACTGCCTCATGGCCTGGCCGGTTCCCACACACAAGTGACACTTCAGAAAAGCTGAATTCAGATTGTCTGACAAGATATTCTGCCACATGACTTTATGACATTTAGTACTTTCCTAAATATTTTACAAAACAATGAAAGACATAATCTGGCATTTTTGTCTTGTAATGACGAGAATGGGTTTGGGCTTTAAAAGGATACCTATGGAGCAGTTACCAAAATAGGGAATGGATCCTTATCTTCAGCAAGGACTTTCCCATTAACTTCGGCCTTCTCTGATATTTTTCCCACACAACACCTTTATTTCATCCCACCAGGAGACAGGGACCCACTTTCCCCATGTTGACAATGACAGCAACAGCAGCATTTGCTGAGTGCCAGCATCTGTCCTAAGTGCTTTATAGGTGACTCATTTAATCATTCCAACAGCCTCCTAAGGTAGCAGAACACTGTCCTCTCTTTACATACTAAGAAACCCAAGCATGGAAATGTTAAGTAACAACTCCTGATTTGGAGAGAGCCAGAACAAAGACAGTAGCTAGATCATATCACAGCAATAGCAATAAGCCTATCTGTCTAAAAAAATTTAAGGTAAGGCTTAAAAAGTCAAAGAAACAAATAATAAAATTAAGCTTTAGGAAAAAGAACCTGCAGGGTTTATGTATCTTCTATTTTTCGGAACTTCGAGAGAAATATTATTAGATCTTTTCCAAGAGGGCATACTGTGTTTCTAAGCAGAAGGTGGACTGTGTCAGGACAAAAGAACATTTTAACATCTCTGTCACTTTTACTTGACAATGATACTCATTTATATTAGCAGATTTATTTCCCTTTAAAAGTAAGCAGGAATAAAGACAAATTACTCACACATTTTGTAGATTTCATTGACAGTGCCAAAGTCATTTATGTCAGCCAACAAAACAGTTGTCTTTACCACTAGAAGATAAATGTTTTCATTCATCAGACTCAAAACAAGACTTAGAAAGGCAGTGTATGATTTTATGACTATCTCAATGAGAACAGGACGCAAATGGGGCTGAAGAAGTGGAATGAAAGCGTTGTTTCCCAGACCATGAAAGCCACAACCTTTAGCAACAAAGACATGGAATGACATGTTGTCGGGTGTCATATGTCCTTCACAAAGACCAAGGGAACACCAAACACACAGTGTAGGGTGTGGCTCAATGGTGGAATGCTTGCCTGACATGCGTGAGGCCATGAGTTGAATCTTGAGCACAGTACATAACACAAACAACAAAACCCAGCAACTAACACTGAACAAAGACACAGTTGCTCACCATTAGTGAAGTCACAGCCTGCAGCTTTCAGAATCTCACCCAAGTTTGTAAGAGCCTGTGAATCAAGCCAAGAGAGGTCAGAGATGCCGATGTTATAGAATTACTTTAACTGATGTTTCCACACAGTCAGTTATGTATTGGTTTCCTCTAGTGGACTGAATCTTTCTGAAATGTAGTGAAAAGACTGTATTATTCTGTAGGAATACTGGAATAGAGATGGACGTGGTTGGTTAGCTTGGGATGTTAAGGCAAGAGGATGAGGAGTTCAAGGTCACCTATGGCTACATAATGAGTTCAAATCCAGCCTAAGTTTTATGAGATCCTGTCTCAAAACCCAAGAGAACCCCTCTCCCCCAAATCCAAAATAAACCTCAAATAATCACACCATTATTAATGAGTTTTATATATATGTTTGACACTGAGGTCTCTGGAAAAACCTTATTTTAAAAATTCTAGCCCCAATTTACTCTTCTTCCTCTCCATTTAGGTGGTAACAATATTTGATTTTTTTTTAGATTTATTTTTAATTGTGTGTGTGTGTGTGTGTGTGTGTGTGTGTGTGTTTCTGTGTGGGTACATACATGTGAGTACAGGTATTCACAAAGACCTGAGGTGTCAGATTCCCTGGGAGCTAGAATTACCAGCTACTGTGACCTATCTGATGTGGGTGCTACAAACCAAACTTGGGTCCTCTGCAAGAAAATAGTCCCTAGCCATCTCTCTAGCCCCTTAATATATGAATAAAGCAAACTATTCAAAATATATAATAAAAACCATACCCTCATCCCTTCTCTCCCACTCTCCAGAAATAACCACAATTTCAAGTTTTGTATATGGGGCTAGAGAGATGGCTCAGTGGTTAAGAGCACTGGTTGCTCTTTCAGAGGACCCAGGTTCAATTTCCAGAACCCACATGACATTTTTCAGTTCCAGTGGATCTGATGTCCTTTTTTGGCCTATGAAAGCAGCAAGCACATCCACAGCACACAGGCAGACATGCAGAAAAACACCCACACACCTAAAATAAAAACCAAATTTCTTCTATATCCTTCTAGAAACCGTGATGCCTATACTAGCATAACCATGTTTGTTGTTTTCTGGACAGGATGCAGGCTGGCCTCAAGCATACTATGCAGCTGAGGACGGTCTTGAGTTTCTGATACTCCTGCATTCACCAAATGCAGGATTAAAGGTGCACACCATTATGCTTGGTTTTATGTGGTACTGGGGATGAGTCCAGGGCTTTGTGCATGCTGGGCAAGCATTTGACCAACTGAACCACAGCCTCATCCACAAATATACCTACATCCCACATCCTTTCTTTTTTTCGTTTTTTGAGACAGGGTCTTACTGTGCAATCCTGGATGGCCTATGACTCAGAGATCTGTCTACCTCTGCTGGGATTAAGGTGTACACCACCACACCCAGATCTTAAACATACATTTTCTTCAACACACAAACATGTACACATGGTAGCATATGGTACATTTCATCCTGTATCTTGCTTTGATTTTACCACGTAGCAATTAGTATTAGAGAGCTTTTAGTATAAATTAGTTGCATAGATCTAGGGTATAGATCCCGTAAAGATAGACATTTAGGTTGTGTTCTATCTTGGGTCTTGCAAATGACTCAGTAAATGCATTAAATTACAATTTAATTCTATTCATGGATTAGAACAGAATTCATGTGTGTTCTCTCTCTCTCTCTCTCTCTCTCTCACACACACACACACACACACACACACACACACACACACACACAGAGAGAGAGAGAGAGAGAGAGAGAGAGAGAGAGAGAGAGAGAGAGAGATATGCAATTCAGGACTTTGTGTATACTAGGCCTATATCCCAAGCCTCCACTTTTTTTTTTAAAGCATGTTGCATGTAATTGTTGATATTTTACTCTTACTAACAAATGGTGACTTTTTTACTTCTGTGGTGGTGACATACTTTGGGGAGAGGAGGGAGGTCACTGTCCCTGAAAATAAACTTTCCAGCCTATCAGGACACATCAGCACACAGGTGATAAGGAGGAGACTCCCACTCTTCTCTATTGTTAAACCATCTTAAAGAGGCTGGACTGACGGCTCCATGGTTAAGAGCACTTGTTGCTGTTGCAGAGGACCAGGGTTGGATTCCCAGCACTACATGGTGGCTCATGACCACCTGTAACCCCAGTTCCAGGGAATCCAACAGGCACACATGTGGTGTACATACATGTATACAGGCAAATTATTCATACACATTGTGGTAGTTTGAATGAAAATTGCCCCATAGGTTCATAGGGACTGACACTATGGGAGATGTGGCCTTGTTGGAGTAGGCGTGGTGTTGTTGGAGGAAGTGTATCACTGGGGGCAGGCTTTGAGGTCTCAGAAGCTCAAGCAATAAAAACCTAACTAACATAGAAGTTGGTACCAGGGACTGGGTATCTTAGTTAGGGTTTCTATTGCTGTAAGAGACACCATGACCATGGCAACTCCTATAAAAGAAAGCATTTAACTGGAGCTGGCTTACAGTTTCAGGGATTCAGTCCATTATCATCATGGCAAGAAGCATGGTGGTAGGCAGGCAGACACGATGCTGGAGAAGGAGCTGAGAGGTCTACATCTTGATCTGCAGGCAAAAGGAAGTGAACTGTGTCCCATACTGGGTGTACCTTGAGCATATGAGACCTCAAAGCCACCCCCCACAGTGACACACTTTCTACAAGGCCACACCTACTCCAACAAGGCCACACCTATAGTGCCACTCCCTATAGATCAAGCATTCAAACATATGAGTCTATGGGGGCGATACCTATTCAAACCACCATACTGGGGTATTACTGTGATAGGCCAGACCATGCTTTTCTTTGGAGGAATGTGGACTTTGGATTAGAAAAGGAGTTGAATGCTTTAAGTGGGGCTGAATGGGCCATCCTAGCAGGAACATGGATGATGGTGCTAAGTGTGATTTGAACTGTGGGGACCTGGCTCGAGAGCTTTCAGAGGAGAATATTGTTTGTGGCCTATAGACCATTCTTATGATATTTTGGTGAAAATGTGTCTGTTTTCTGCCTTTGTCCAACAAATATGCCTGAGGCTCAATTGAAGAGTTATGGATTCACAGCTTGCCAGAGGACATTTCCAGACGGCCTAGTATTGACTATGTTGTTTTGTTTTTAGCAGCCACATTTGTGCAGATCTATAAGGAAAAGGTTCAGGCTGAGCAAGGAAAGTTACAAAATGTACTATCTGAAGAGAAAAGGAGCACCAGGAAGTGGAATAGAGCTAAGTGTTCAAGGAGATAAACAGATCACAGAAAATCCTGATGTTAAATGGAATAAAGGGAGTGGTGACCTCAGGGCAAACCCCACCCAGCTAAACTTCCAACTTGTGAAGAGGAATTCAAAGTTTAGAGCAGGTTGTGATATTGCACACCTCTAATCCCAGCACTCTGGAGGCAAAGGCAGGTGAATCTCTGAGTTTGAGGTCAGACAAGCTTAGGCAGTGAAGGAAATCATCAAAACCAGAAAGCTGGTAAAGATGTAATTGAATAAGGGGGCCAGCCCCAACAAGCAACACAACTTGGGCAGTTTTGGGCACATGGTTCTGGCTTTAGGGTCAAGGATAGAAGAAAGGGGTTATGGAATCTCTCTCTAAGGAAATCCGCTGAAGCCAGGTATGTGTCAGGAGTATCCCTGAATGGAGGCCTGGAGAGGCCATTTTATGAAGCTGTGAAGTTGAAGCCTGGATTGCCTTGGAGAACCCAAGATGGAGATGTCAGAGCTGTGGGATACACTTGCTGAGGAGAGCTGCTATCGAGGGGTGGAACCAGTCTAAGAGAAAGAAGTGTGCTGCAGTCAACAAAGCTGAATGGAGTTGGAGATCTGAAGAGCATTTTGACATCAGATATGGAGATGCAGAGTTTGGAGTTTGCCTGGCTGGTTTTTGGTCTCACTTTGGCTCAGTATTTCCTCACCAGTATATTTTCCCTTTCCTCCTGTTCAGAATGGTAATGTATATCCTGTGCCATTGTATGTTGGAAGTATGTAATCTGCTTTTTCACTTCAATTTTATAGATTACAGTTAAAAGATCATATGAATCTCAGAAGAGACTCTGAACTTTGGAATTTTAAACAATATTGAGACTGTTATAGACTATGGGGACTTTTGAAGTTGGACTAAATGCAGTTTGCATTATGATACAGCTATAAGGCCCTGGGAGGCAGGGAGTGGAATGTGATAAGTTTGAATGAAAACAGCCCCCTAAGCTCATAGGAACTGGCAATATTGGGAGATATGGCCTTGTTGGAGGAAGTGTGTCACTGGGGGTGGGCTTTGAGGTCTCAGAAGCTCAAGCCAATCCTAGTGTTTCTCATCCTCTTCCTGCTGCCTGTGGATCCAGATATAGAACTCTCAGCTCCTTCTCCAGCACCATGTCTGCCTGCATGCCACCATGCTTCCCACCATGATGATAATGGACTGAACCTCTGAAACTGTAAGCCAGTCCTAATTAAATGTTTTCCTTGATAAGAATTGCCATGGTCATGGTGTCTCTTCATAACAATAAATCTCTAAGACATACATAAAATAAATAAATCTAAAATTAGCTTTTAAAAAATCTTAAATCAGCCGGGTGGTGGTGGCGCACGCCTTTAATCCCAGCACTTGGGAGGCAGAGCCAGGCGGATCTCTGTGAGTTCGAGGCCAGCCTGGGCTAACAAGTGAGTTCCAGGAAAGGCGCAAAGCTGCACAGAGAAATCCTGTCTCGAAAAACCAAAAAAAAAAAAAAAACAACAAAAAAAAAATCTTAAATCAAGCAGTGACTAGCTGAAAACACATCTATCTGTTGATGTCTACCAAACTAATCAGGGTCACAGACTATCAATACTGCTCAGTATATACAGTGGTAGAAAGAGCCTCTAATCTGGAGGTGACTCACCTGTTTAGCTTCTTCTACTACCCCTCCTGGCACAAGTTGTCCACTGGAAGGATCCATGCCTACCTGTCCAGAGATGTAAACGGTCCTGTCCACTAGCACAGCTTGGCTGAAATGAACAAAAGCCAATGTACATGTAAAATAGACAACATAAAAGTCAATACTAAAATAGTAACTTATTAAGATACAGAAAGTGCAATTTGTAAAATAAAAAACTGATAAATATGACTTTTAATAAATTAAAGTTTTGTTTATGGAAAGACATCTTTAAGAATGTAAAAAAGTCAGAGGGTGGGAGAGAATATTTACAACATAGTTACAGTATTTACAGCAAAGGACTTGCACCCAGAATATATGAAGAACTTCTAACTGAATAATAGTAAGATACACAACCTGATTTTGGTAGATACTCCGTAAGATATACCAACTACTAAGGAGTACCGGAAAGAGGCTTTCACAGATACATGAATCTAAACTCTAAGATGCCACCGACACCACAGCAGTGCCAGGAACACGTCACACCCGTGAAGAGCAAAATGCACTGGAAAACGGAGAGTGCCGGGCCTTCATACACACTTAACAGGATACACTCTGGGAAACAACGGAGCCATTTCTTAAAATTTCAACACATACTCAACATACTACCCAGATTATCCCATCCCCCAGGCAACTATGTAAATGAGAATGAAAACACATCCAAAACTTTGCATGAATGTTTGGAAACAACATTCCAATAAACAAAACAAACCACTGATCTAATGGATGACTACACATTGTTTGATGAATCCCAGCAAAGGTACCTACTGGGAGAAAGGCTAGTTACTGCTTGTTGTATAGCTCTAGATGCATTTTGATAGCACATCATTCTGCACAGAGTTTACTGTGAACTTCCGAATGCACATTTTTCACTAATTTTTACAGCTCTGGCATACTGCATTATAGAGATATACATCAACCACCCTTCTTCCATTGTTGTTTCATATGTGATTACACTGAAACCAACCCCACGCCCTTTAGTGTCTTCACTAGAGCACAGAGGTCTCCTCCTCAAAATAGTATTTTAAAATTTTTTTGAGACAGGGTTTCTTTGTATCATTGGCTGTCCTCAAACTCACAGAGATCTGCCTGCCTCTGTCTCCCAAGTGCTGGGATTAAAGGTGTGCACCACCACCCTGCTCAAAAATAGTACTTTGGGGGGGTTGCTTTTGCTTTTGAGACAGGGCTTCATCATGTAGTCCTGGCTGGCCTGAAACCTGCTGTGTAGTCTAGGCTGGCTTGAATTTGTAGCGATCCTCCTGCCTCTGTCTCCTGAGTGCTGCATTTACAGATATATGCTACCACAATACACAGATAAAGAAGTACAGTCAGTCACACACCACCACCCTGGGCTTTAAGGAACTTTCTGCTTGTTTTCTTGAGACAGGATCCTAGTATGTAGCCCCAGCTGACCTTGAACTCACAGAGTCTGCCTCCTGAGTGCTGGGATGAAAGGACTGTGCCACTAGGCCTGGTTTTAAGGAATGTTCTGGCAATGTTCTATTCTGAGTCCATCTCCTGGAGTATGTTAGACTGTAGACTTCTGGGGTAGAGTCACACCTCTGCAGCTGTGTGACTCTCTGCACACAGCATGCTGTCTCCGCCGCTGCTGCTAGGCTAAGCACTCAGCACCACCAATCCTGGCTGTCACAGCCGTGTTCTCTGCAGGACCTCGAAGTGCTGGAGGTGACCGACAATGCAGAGAGCCTAGGGTTCTTCTCCACTCTTGGCTTTCCCTCACCTCTATCCAGAAACAGGTAACTACTGGGCTTCTTAGTGTGTAAGTTTTTCTCAGGTTCAACAGTCCCATTAGTTAACACTATTAACTAGTCCTTGTGGATTAGTTAATATCAGGCCATTTGCACTAGGCCCTCCACAAAATAGCTTCAGTTCTCCCAACACCTTGAAAGAGTTTAAACTCAGGTGCATTATCAATAATCAAAAACTTTATGATAGTAAAAAGAAACCCACTTATTCAGAATATCAAAAGTAATCACTGGAGCTGAGGCTACTTGATTTATGTGAATCACCTCAAAGATTTAAAGAGGTTATTTCACAAAAAAACAATTGGCTACTTGATACTTTTTGGGAATGAGAATCCTACTCATCCAGTTGTTAAGTTCCAGAAATTGTCGTGTATTTTTTTTTCAAAGATTTTATTTTGGGGCTGGAGAGTTGGTTCAGTTGTTAAGAGCACTTGCTGCTCTTGCAGAGGACCCAGGTTCGATTTCAGACATCCACATGGTAGCGCACAACTGTCTGTAACTCCAGTGCTGGGGGATCTGGTGCCCTCTTCTGGCCTCTTCAGGTATGCAGTGTACATAGATACATGCAAACAAAACCTTCATACACATAAAACAATAAAATAAATAGTTTTTATAAATAGACTTTATTTTTATTTATGTGTGTATGTGTTTGTGTGAGTGTATGCCACATTGTGCGTGGGTGCCCCGAGGCCAGAAGAGGACATCAGATCCCCTGGAACTGGATTACCAATGGCTGTCAACTACCAGATGTGGGTACAGGGACCCAAACTTGGGTCCTGTGCAAGGGCAGGAAGTGCTCTTAACTGCTGGGTCCTAAATTTTTTGAAATACATTTTATTTAGTGTGTGTGTGTGTCTATGTGTGTGGTGGACGCACCATGGTAGACACTGGAGGAGTCAGTTCTCTCCTTGTACCACATAGCTCTCAGGATCAAAGTCAGCCATTAGATGCTTTTACCTGCTGAACCCTCTCACCTGCACAAGTTCCAGACATTTAAAAGCATTTTATTCTACTTCCTGGCCAGAAATACACAAGGCATGATGGTCCAAACCTATACTTCCTGTACTCAGGCTGTACTTAGAAGGATCACCACATGTGAGGCTAGCCTGGGATGTGTGGTGAGTTCTAGGCTGGTTGGGACTAGTGAGTGAGATTGTCTAAACAAATCACACACAGAAAACATCTACCCCAAACCAAACCAACCCTAAAATCAAGGGCAGTAAAACTTTCAAAAAATTTCAATTAAGCTTCGGTCATGATCTGCCCCACATCATGGCCATGCTAACAAAATGGAAAGCCACACAACAGCTCTGATGTTGCAATCCCTCCAGACTCTGCCCTCAGTGTCCTGAAATGTGCTGAGCTGACTAGCTAATTAGTGACAACACCCCATCCATCCCAACGTTGAGGGCTGAAAGCCTCAGCACATTGGAATTCTCTCTAGAGAATTTCACTTGCAGGCTATGACCTTGAAATGGTTGACCTTGAGCTTGTCCTTTTGAAAAATGGAGAGACAACTTAGAGGAGAAAAGGTGGTTCCATGGTGCCTGCCACGTAACATCCACTAAACCAACGCTTTCTTTTTGTTACATAGGTGAAGGCCTTTCACACTGCATTACTCCTCACACATTTTTGCATCAGTTAAGTACTTGGCATCCACTACACATCTTCCACTTTTGAAATGTTGCAGCTGTAGAAAATCTTCAGTTCTGATTGACAGTTAAGAGACACGAGATTAGAAACTACTTTTTCAAAAGGAAAATTGGCTCGAGACATACTTTTGTGAATACTTAGAAATTAGCAAGGAGAAAGTTTGCAAGAACACATAAGAGATGATCCAGGGATTTTTTGAAGCTGAGGCATTTTGAGAAAATAAGGTTTTAAGCCAGATGTGTTGGTCCCCATCTCAGAGCTAAGAACACTGAAACAGACCAGCAGGTACCGGGTTAGTCTGAGCTGCATACACAGTGAGACCCTGTCCTTCACAGCCCCCACAAAACGAAGTGAAAAGAGAGTACCATTTCTATTTAAAAGCACTTCTGGCAAGTGAAGATAAATGTCAAAGGGTGATTTATTTCTTCATCCAGTACATGCATGTTTAGTTATAGTATATAGGGCAATCTCTAAAATCACTTTTGGTGTTACTTGCATTTGATATTAGTGATAAATATACATGGGCAAACCATTTATAAACATCGCAGTACACGCCTACGTGTTGTAAAAATCAGGGACTTGGATAGACATACAGGGATTTGCAGAATATTGCTGTGACATCAGCTGTCCACATGAGTCAAGCATATCTGTTGACCGGTTTACTCTTGTGAATTAAGAAAAGGTTAGGTCAAACTTCATGCTAGTAAAGAAGCCCGTCATGGAGGACCACATAGTGTATGATTATTTTTAGAGGGCACGTCTTTAATAGGTAAATCCTATAGTGATGGGAAGTACATAAGTGGCTGTGAGGGGCTCGGGGAAGAGGTCTTGTGTAGGGAAAGCTTATTTCAGGATGGGTGTAAACGTTTTGATAGTAGAAAGTGGTGATGGCCACCCAACTTTTGAGCAGAGTAAAAGCCACTGAATTCTATGGCTTGTTTATTATATCTCAATAAAGTTGTCACGAAAACCAAAACCAGAAGCTACAAAGACGAAAGCCGAGGGAGTGGGTGGTGGGTGGGTAATACCACTTCTAACCAGAGGAAGCGAGGGGCAAGCATGGCTCCGGAGCCGAGCAGCTCCAGATGGGGGCAAAGTCCCAGGAGTGCAAGCTTCTGGTCACACTGAGGCTCTCCTATTCCCGAGGGGATCTGGGCGCAAAGTCCCCTTTCTGGACTCAGTGTCCTCGCGCGTTATAAGGGGTTGGTTCTGAGACCCTCTTCCACTCAGACCTCCAGCGCCGCAGTTCCAAATTTGCGACCCGCGCACACCCGGTCCTTCAGTGCTACCATAAGAAACATTACCTGTAGGCACCAATGGCCGCCGGGGCTTTTGTGGTGCTGATCACCTTTCTGATTACGGACGACATGCTGATCCTCTCACGAAGACCCTCCAGAAGACGACTCTACCACAACTCTTCTCACTCTTCTGACCAGAACACCGTAGGTACTAGGGTTTTTGCCTCAGGCACCGCCCCGGGCGGGTTCGCAGTGCGTGATGGGAATTGTAGTTCGCGCGCGACTCCGGGACACGTGGAGGAAGCCGCCGCGTTGGCGCATGCGTCCTCAGCTCGCTCGCCCAGCCGCTGCGGTGGGAGCGTTCTGACCCGGGGCACCCTCAGAGCGTCTGGCAGGTTGGTGGTGAGGTTTGTGCCTGGCGGGGTCCGTCAGCTCGCGGGGGCCGCGTGTGGGGCCGCGCGCCCGCAGTGGCGGGGTCGGCTCGGGGCATCGTTCTCAGGCCGAGGTCCATGCTGCCCGGGCGGGCCCTCTTCCAGTCCGGAGCCTCTGGCTGCTGCGCTCGAGCTTGACGCTGGTGCTCGCCCGGCCAGGCAGACCCCCACTCCCCGGGAATGCGCTTGCATCCCTTTCCTGGTTCCCTAAAGGACCGGGGTGGGTCGTTCCGGGGAACCAAGCCGAGGTGTAGTGTGTGGTCTGCCTCCTCATCCCATGCTTCCTTTCTCTGCAAGATCGCCTCACGATCTGAGCGATCCGTGACTGGGGACTGGTTTTAAGCTCTTCCTCTAGCTCACGACTTCAGCGTTTTCCCATTCACGACCCCAGGTATATAAAGTAGATGTACAAATCAGTTACCGATAATATATCATAAAGAAGTTTATTTTAAAGCAATTCTTTAGTGTATTTGGTGTAATTTTACCATTTACCAAAGATAAAAACGAATTAGCACTCTCTGAAGTAGATGTGCCTGTTTATTTTTTCATAAAGACGAGTCTGGGCTATTTGATACCGCAGGACATAAAGCATCTGAAGTATTTTTCAGAGCTGATCTATTTAATTTTGTAATAGTCAGTGCTGAGATGACATTTTGCCTAAATATGTAGTACAAGCAGAACTATTATTAAGGCCAGTTGTTGCAAAAGTCTATCATCCCAAACCAAATTAATGATTTAAAAACAAACAAGTTAGCAACTCAAACAGCAGTTTTTGAAATTAAACAATGCAACATAACACAATCCAAAGTTGTACTAATTTGGCACATGATGAGAATCCTTTTAGGAAAAACTTAAGCTTGTTTTTTATAACATTGTTTGTTTTTTCTTTGATTGTTTTTGTTTTTTGTTTGTTTGTTTGGTTTCTGTGTAGTTTTGGTGCCTGTCCTGGAACTTGCTCTGTAGACCAGGCTGGCCTCGAACTCACAGAGATCTGCCTGGCTCTGCCTCCCAAATGCTGGGATTAAAGGCGTGCGCCACCACTGCCCACCTTATAACATTGTTTCTTAACAGGATAACCCTGTATGTACGGTAAAAACCCTGGATTCATAGCTTGCCTGGAATCTTGCCTGGGATGTCTCAGGCGGCATTTGCTGGTGTTGCATGGTGTGTAAGCATGGGTTGTCAAAGCACACGAGTTCTGTGTGCTGGACTGAGGCTGCAGTGAAGTCACATGGTATAACACAGCTGAATACTGCCAGAAACACCTCAGATTCATTACACATTTGATTTTGAATTATTCTTGCTAGATTTTTTTCATCACCCCACATTCACCTACACGACCCCATATGGAGTTGTGACCCACAGTTGAAGAAGCTCTGAGGCTATGTATAGTCCTCCCCGCCCATCCCAAGCTGGTCTCTGGGGAGGTCATGCTGTGTCAGAAGAAATAGTACTGGGATAGATGTTCCTTACCTTGTTAATGTATGCTTTATAGTCACACTTCATTTATATGTGCCTGTTATTATTATTCAAGAACATTGGGATCTTTTTCATTGGTGTGGGGTTCCATCCTGGAATAGAAGAACTTCCTGCATGGTCTCCACTGCCTATTTGGTTCCGTCCTCTTCTTCCCATCTTCCTGCTGTAGTCCTGCCGAGTTCTCAATCCTGTGTTCACACAGTAGATTCCCGAACAAAAATTACAGCTCAGATTTTCTTACTGGCTTTTCCTGAGATTGCACATTCTTTCCCTGTGTAGTATATTTTATGTGTGCTTTCAGTCTCCAGTTGTTTTGAGTTTTAGGAATAGTGAATGGAACTAGCAAGCCTGGATTGAATCTCAGAATGTTCAGCAGCTTGGAAAATTAAGTCACTAGTGGCTTGGCTACCTTCTCTTGGAGGCACAAGAATAGCACACTCGTCTTTGCTGTTGCCTACATGAATTCTGGGTGTGGGTAGAATTGAAATGCAGGCTTGGTAACTTCTATTCTGGGTTTTCCTAGCTCCAGTGTCCCTGCCGGGTACCTTTTCTCCCATCCCTCCACCGGCAAAACCGTGAATGGCTGTGGCATGGGGCGGGTGAGGGCTTTCAGGGACTGTCTCTGGCTTTATGGGTTATGCCAGTGCCTGTGTTAGTCCCTTTGATGTGAATATCCTCTAGGTTCAAAAGTCTCCATTTCAGAGTGTCATCTAGTGTAGGTGTGGAAAAACACATACAAAAATGCATATTTTGTTAAAATAACCTTTCAGGTCTTTAGGTTACATTGCATAGGGTTTTGTTAAAAGTAACATCTCTAATCAGCCATGTTATGGATTTATTTCAAAAAAAGAAAACAAGTGTTTCAAATTGATTAGAGGGTGTTGAGGCCCAGATTTGGGAACCACTAAGTAAATCCATCAGGTTCTGTGATAGTGTCATTCTTTATTTTGACTTGAAGTCAAAATCATTCAGTTGCTCTTATACGTTAAAGATGTAGCTAGCTAGCCTCGGCTCAGTAGTCTAAATGAAAATATCAGTAATTTAACTTCAGTTTGGAATCAAATGTTTTAGTTATAATTTATTCTGGTGCCTCTTAGTTCATCTAAGAACCAAGATAAAATGTTATAAGTAATTTAATTTTAGTGATCTTATCTCATGTCACTTTATACAATGTTAGCATTTGTATGTAGTTTAATTATTTGGCAATGTAAAATATGCCAGTTGGGACAATTTCATCAAGAAACTTTTCTGTTGTTTATTTTTTGAGACAAGGTCATCTTGCTGTGTGAAGCCCTGGCTGGCCTGGTACATGCTGCATAGCTCAGTTTGGCCTCTTCTGCCCAGCCCCTACCTCCAGCTCTGAGTGCTGGGTTTCTAAGCACACAGTAGCACCACATCTTGCTAAGAAATGTACTTCTTTCTTTCTTTCTTTCTTTCTTTCTTTCTTTCTTTCTTTCTTTCTTTTTTTGATGGGAGTGGTGGTGGTACATGTCTTTAATCCTGGCACTTACAGGAAGCTTCCTAAGTGGATCTCTGTAAATTCGAGGCTAGCTAGGATTACACAGAGGAACCCTGTTTCAAATCTACCCCCTCAACAGCAAAAAAGTTTTTAAGAACATGGATGACCCAGATTGGACAAGCCCAGCTCCAGTGCTGCTGTTACACACACAGAAACCAAACCCCACACCATTCTGCCTTCCGCATTTTTATCCAATACTTTTTTATCCAGTAGAACAACCACGAGGTGGGTACTCGCTCTGTTTTACGGAAAGAAGCTAAGGCTTAGGGAGACGGTCCAAGCTCATACTTTGGCAGTAAGTGGCCAAGCAGGGGTTGCAACACACACTGAAGTTAGACAAGTACTGCCACTAAATTCCATCACCTCAGTTGAAGGATTCCAGGTGTCCTTTATTCCACAGTAGAGCATGCCGTCATTGGCACGCTATCACTGCAGTACTGGTCATTATTTCTCTGCTTTTCTTTGTCCACAAGAGATTAGAGAAGGATCCAGAGCCTCTGCATCATGTGTGCAAGGGTGGAGGATGGAGAGGGATCTGGGGCCTCTGTT
>CABHPP010121157.1:66311-89833 GCA_902168425.1 Peromyscus attwateri | reverse complement strand
TCTCTCTCTCTCTCTCTCTCTCTCTCTCTCTCTCTCTCAAGATTTGCTTATTTATTATGTATGTAGTGTTCTGTCTTCATGTTTTTCTACATACCAGGAAAGGGCATCAGATCTCATTACAGATGGTTGTGAGCCCCCATGTGGGTGATGAGAATTGAACTCAGGATCTCTGGAAGAGCAGTCATTGCTCTTAACCTCTGAACCATTTCTCCAGCACCTAGGTTTAATTCTTAAGCTCTAGATTTAGATGTAGAAATAGAGGACTATGATCTTGACATGTGGTACACCCTTCCCAAATATTATCTCATTTAAATCTCACAGTGACAAGCCTTTTAATGTGTTTTAAGATTATAGTGACTTAATAATTCACATTCCAGTGGAATAAACAGGAACCTTGTAAAATTCTGCGCCAACCTCTCTCCTGTTTGCAAACGTTCATACCATAGCAGTTATAGGGCTTGCATTAATAATTCATGTTACACTGGAAATCTCAAAAGGAGAAAATGTCCCTGTTTCTGTTAACATGGCACATCAATGTGATCACTGTTGTACCTGTTAATGTGTCCACTGACATGACTACCTGTTGTGCTGTGACCTTGGGCTTGTCCTTGTGAAAGTTACCTTCCTACCCAAGATTCTTCTTTAAAAAAAGATAGTGAGACCCACGAGATGGCTCAGAGGGTAAAAGCACTTGGTAGGTGAGCCTGCAGACCTGAGTTCATCCTCATGACCTGTGTGTGTGTGTGTGTGTGTGTGTGTGTGTGTGTGTGTGTGTGCAAGTAATACAAATTATAGGCTGATTGTAGGGTTAACAAGTTAATTCCCTACTGTAATCCTATCTCTGGTGTGGGTGACGTGCTTCTTTGTTTTGTTTTTGAAAATGTCCTAGATCTTCCACCTGGAGCCTCACAGCAGTGGCAGATCAAGATGAGCCCTCACGTGCTTCCTGAGTCTGATGTGAACGAGCAGTCTTCCTCCAAAACCATGTTTAAGAAGAAAGGAGGCTGGAAAGCAGGCCCTGAGGGCACGTCTCAGGAGATCCCCAAATACATAACTGGTAGGTGTTTGTAAGGAAGTGTGATCCTTTGTTTCTAGTGTCGACACATTGCTCTCTGCTGCCCTGCCTGGCTGCGTCCTTCTCTCTCCTCTGTTCTAACCACCGCTCACCTCTAGCCTGAACTTTGACCATTACCTCCTTAGGCTGGTGGTTCTCCCGTCTTCAGATTCTGTCTGAGTTATCTCAAATCTGTTTGGAAGCTGTTCCCCTAACTTCCCACCCCCTCCGAGAGTACCACACACTCTCTTTAGCATGGCCTTCTGCACATCCCGTGGAAAGCGAGATTTAAAGCCGGCCTCCAGGCTGTGGGCAGCCCCGGCTTCATCACTGACACATCACCTCCATCCCCACTATACCTACACTCTGTGTTCCTTGAGCACAGCTTAGATGTGCTTTCTGACATCTCTGTTCCTTCTTAGATGAATGTGCTTGTTTCTCTAGCCCAGATTACAGAAAAAGAGATGCACACACAGAGAGAAGCTTGAGACTGATTCTGTGTTTCAATGAAGAAAACCAATAATAATTATTACAAGTTTTGAAAAAGCAGAAAATGATAAAGGAACACCCCCCCCCCGCCCCCCAAATCAAACTCAAGTTTTTCCCCTCTGGTTTTTCTTTTCATTTGTGAATGTTGCGATTAAGAACGGTTACGATTAGTGGATAGGAAGGTGGCTCGGTGCTAACAACATTATCTGGGTAAACACAGAACCTGAGTTTGAATCTCTAGTGCCCATATAGAAAGCTGGGCATGGTTGGCCCGGGGAGCTTGCTAGCCAGCCAGTCCAGCCAAACCAGTGAGCTTCCGGTTCAGCTGGAGACTGTATCTCAAGGGCATGAATCAGAGAATGACAGGAACACACAGACGTCTTCCTCTGGTCTCTGCATGTGTGAGTCCGGGCACATGTATCCACATTAACCCCATTAGGCGTCGTGTGCACACAAGCACAAGCAGAGACTGCTGTTTCAGGACTTGCTGTTAGTGACCTTGCCGTTTCCTCCCACAGCCTCTACATTTGCTCAGGCACGAGCTGCTGAAATCAGTGCTATGTTAAAAGCTGTGGTCCAGAAGTCATCTAATTCACTGGTTTTCCAGACTCTTCCACGGCACATGCGACGAAGAGCCATGAGCCACAATGTCAAACGCCTTCCTAGACGGTTACAGGAGATGGCCAAAAAAGAGGTAGGCTTTTCACTTAGTGTTAGCACTTAGGTTAGTAGTTCCTGGAAGTATTAGCAAGTATTGACCCGGAAGAATTTTAAGGAAATCAGCATACCTACTGTGACATTTCTTCTTTTTCTTTGCTTGGATATTTTTAGTTTGATCATTATCTAGCCCTGTCCACCTTCTCTAGCTACTTTAGCAGGTAGTTAGATATTGTAGCTGCTTTTAGTAGTCCTTTAATCCCAATGCTCAGGAAGCAGAGGCAAGCGGATCTCTGTGAGTTTGAGACCAGCCAGGTCAACATAGTGATTTTTTAGGCCATCCAGGACAACATAGTGAGACCCTATACCACCCCAAAACAAGTATTTAAAATACAGCATTTGGAACCCCTCTGTCATCCGTCCGTCAGTCCTTCCTTCCTTCTTTTTTTTTTTTTCTCTTTGACATAGGGTGTCACATAACCCAGGCTGGTCTTAAACTTGACGTGTAGTTAAGGGTGACCTTAAACTGATCTTCCTGCCTTACCTCCGTAGTGCTGGGATTTCAGGACCAGCAGATTGAGTGAAACATCCTCTTTCTGAATGGTGCGGAATTAGTTAATGATTCTTGGGCCGGTGAGATGTCATCCAGTAAAGGCTCTTGCTGCCGAGACTGACAGTCTGAGTTTGATCCCCAGGATTCACATGGTCCCTTAGGATGCCCTCTGACCACTCTGTGTGAGCCATAGCCATGCCATGTGTCTATGAACACACACAAACCACACACACACACACACACACACACACAAACCACACACACACACACTAAAATTTAAAAATTATTCTGATTCTCTTACCAGATACTTATTTTGGACCCTGTATTTTAGAATATGGCCAGTTCAGAGTTGAAAGGTTAAAAAAGTAACATCAATGCTTAGCATGTGCTGTTTGGCTTTTTTAAAGTTAAAAGCTTGAACTTGGTTTTAATTTTTATACAAATCTAATTATATTTGGGCTTTACTCTAAAATTGGTTAAGCTGCCCATGTTTTTACCATGCATCAAAATGAATTTATCAAATGCTTGCTATGTACTGTGCTGGGAGTGGGTGAGAAGTCAACAGGCTGAAGTCCTTATCTTTCAAGGGGTTTACAAACTATAAAGAATTTGTTTTTAAAGAATGTTAGCTTAATAACGGAAGAGACTAAGTGTGAAAACTAGCCAGGAATTTTGTACTTTCTAGATTGAATATGAGGTCTGTTTCTTAGCAAAATGTAGCACGCCTAAATGAAATGAGTGAGTTGGCGTTCCCATTTCTGTATTTCCGATCTTGAGTGAAAGTTAAAACAAGAAGCTAGTTTTTGATTCATCTTGCTCTCTGCTAATAGCCACGTGAAGCTTTATGTTACTGTGTTGAACATTTTTTTTATATTTGTTTACTTTGTTCTATGTGTATGAATATTTTCCTGCATGTGTGTATGTGTATTATGTACAGCTTGGTGCCCAGGCAATCAGAAAAGGGCACCAGAAGTTATGGATGGTTGTGAGCCACCACATGGGTGCTGGGAATTGAACCTGGGTCTTTTGCAAGAATAGCGTGCTATAAGTCACTGAGCCATCTCTCCAGCCCTGTGTGTTGAAATCTTATAAGTATTGTATCTTCATAAAGATGAGGCCTGCCCCACTAGTGAGTGTTAGAACTTTGCTTCCTTTTTCTAGGCTCTCCTGCCCTGAAATCTTCACTTTCCATTGTCTCTCTCTCTGATGACTTGGGAGAAGACCCCAAAGTGGCCTGTCAGGCCTCCACCCCATCTTTCTATAGTTAGTCGATTGAAATCCTGATGTTCAACCATGCTCTGAGGTGCTTACAAACTAGGGTCAGCCTTTCTTCTTTAAACTGTAGGCAGAGAAAGCTGCTCATCAGAAGAAAGAACATTCAAAAAATAAATGCCACAAAGCCCGAAGATGTCACATAAACCGGACGCTGGAATTTAACCATAGACAGAAGAAGAACATCTGGTTAGAGACTCACATCTGGCATGCCAAACGCTTTCACATGGTGAAGAAGTGGGGCTACTGCCTCGGGGAGAGGCCCACGTCCAAGAGCCACCGAGCCTGCTACCGCGCCATGACACATCTCTGCCTCCTGCAGGTAAACTTCGCTCCTGGACTTAGCGCCTTCCCAGTGCTCACTTTTGGAGTTGTTCATGGTGTGATCAAGTCTTTTCTGTGCAGTTACACATCTTACAAGTGAAGCCTGGGATGCTGCTGGATGCTGGAGATGAAGTGGCATTAGTGGGAGAGAGAGACATCTGTCAAATTATTAGTCAGATCTGTGGCTGTAAGGGATATGTGCCATTCTTTTTTTTGAGACAGGGTCTCACACTAGTCAATGCTGGACTAGAACAGCCTGTATCCAGCCTGTTTCCAGTGCTTTACAGGTGTTCACTCATCATTCAGTCCTTACAACCACAGCATGAGGTAGGAAGTGTCTGTTTTATAGATGAGGAGACTAAGTTACAGAGGTCTGGGTAACTCACCTGTGACCACAGCTACTGAGCGTGGAGTCAGGTCATCCTGACTTTTGACTCAGATTTGCTTAAGAATATCTGCTAATATAATAGGAACAGGCAGGCTGTAAGTTTTGAGTTGGTGAAAAGTTGGCTTTGGGTGATTCGTTTTGTCTTAGAACAGGTTTTCTTTCTGCCAGCAGTGTTAGATCAGATCCCTTCTGGAGCTGGAGTTACACAGTTGTGAACCACCCAGAGTGGGTCCTGGGACTTGAACTTGAGTCCTCTGAAGAGCTGTGCATGCTTTTAACCTCTGAGACATCTCTCCTGTGTCCTTCAACGGGTTTTTTGATATAGCATCGGCTTCCTAGCCTTTTTTGTTTGTTTGTTTGTTTGTTTTAGCCATGTAATAGATCATAGCATATTTAATTATGTTTCTTCTTTGTTCAGGACTTATCATATTACTGTTGTTTGGAGTTGAAAGGCAAAGAGGAAGAAATACTGAATGCACTTTCTCAGATGTGTAGCACAGACACAGGTAATCTCCTCCAAAGCCGGATGCTGCTTTAATCTTCATGTGTTTATAAATTAGTTGAGTGAATGTCTATTATAAGCATTTCACAGTTTTGATATGAAAACGTGTGAGATATTCTCATTCCCAGTTAGATCTTTAATATCATTCTTACGTGTAAAATGAGCCATTATTCTGTGGAGTAATGGCTTGAAACTCACTAAATATTCATTTAACAAGTCTTTTTTGAGAACTTCCTATGTGCCTGGTTTTCTTTTAAGAACTAAAGTTTCTTCTCTCAGGAAATACTGCTGCGTGTGAGCACTTGAAATCACAGCATTTTGTTTGTGTTTGTTCCAGGACTGACTTTTGCTGCAGTTCACTGCTTGTCTGGGAAGCGGCAAGGGAGCCTCGTGCTTTACCGGGCCAATAAGTATCCCAGAGAAATGCTTGGGCCTGTTACGTTTATTTGGAAGTCTAAGAAGACCCCCGGGGATACTTCTGAGGATAGGCAGCTGTGGATCTGGCTTCATCCTACTCTTAAACTGGTATATCATTCTGCTGCAATCTAGTTATGTAATTGTACAGTGTGGGGGTACACATGGGGAGGTCAGAGGACAACGTGTGGGAATCTGCTCTTTCCTTCCACTACCTGGGTACCAGGGATCAAGCTCATGTCATCAGGCTTGGCGGCAATCCCAAGCCATCTCACACGCTTACTGTTACATTCTCAATTACCATTGGAAGACAATAATTTAGAAATTTCAGCCAGGTGGTGGTGGTGGCGGCGGCGCATGCCTTTAATCCCGGCACTCGGGAGGCAGAGGCAGGCGGATCTCTGTGAGTTCAAGGCCAGCCTGGGCTACCAAGTGAGTCCCAGGAAAGGCGCAAAGCTACACAGAGAAACCCTGTCTCGAAAAAACAAAACAAAACAAAACAAAAAAAAAAAAAAAGAAAAGAAAAGAAAAGAAAAAAAAAAAGAAAGAAATATCAGTGGTATAAAAGTTTGGCTGACAGTTTGGTATGACAGTTTTTTAATGAATCAATTAAAATTTTGTTTCCTTTCTTCCATCCTTTCTTCCTTTTGTTTTTTTGAGACAGGGTCTGTGTAGCCCTGGCTGGCCTGGATTTGCTGTGTACTCCAAACTGGCCTCAAACTCACAGTGATCTGCCTGTTCTGTCTCCCAAGTGCTGGGATTAAAGCCATGTGCCATCATACCTGACTGATACTTCTTTATTTAAGAAAGTTCTTTTTATCCAAAACTATTGAATAAAGAATGGATACATTTACCTTGAAGATGATGATTTGATAAATATATACAACATTATGTAACGATTACCACGATGAGCACACCCACCTCCACCAATTTAATTTGTAACACTGCATTAAACTTAGAAATATTTATTAAGGATATATTTATTGCTGTTTTATGTGTGTGGGTGTTTTGCTTGCATGTATATCTATGCACCATGTGTATGCCTGTTGCCCATGGAGGCCAGCAGAGGCTGTCTAATTCTCTGGAACTGGAGTAACAGACAGTTCTTAGCCCCTGTGTAGGTGCTGAGACTTAAACCTGGGTCCCATGCAAGAGCAGTCGGTGGTCTTAACCACTGAGAGACACCTCTCCAGCCCTCTGTTTAAATTTTGAGGATTTAAACAGTGTTTAACTACTTCCCTAGGCTGTCCTGGAGGAAATGAAAGCATTGTGTCAGTGTTCAGAACCCGTCAACTCAAGTGTCTG
The DNA here is from genome assembly GCA_902168425.1 of Peromyscus attwateri. Lineage (NCBI taxonomy): Eukaryota > Metazoa > Chordata > Mammalia > Rodentia > Cricetidae > Peromyscus > Peromyscus attwateri. Next base: position 82,875 of record CABHPP010121157.1, on the reverse strand, counting down.
TGTTCCTGAGCTGCTCCTGACAGCAGCCCAAGAAGAAAACCAGCCTGAACTAGCTGATGACAAAATTGGCAAGAAAAGAAAAAGGAAAGACGATGGAGAAAGTGCTAAACGAACTAAGAAAACGATTGGTGACGGTACTAGAGACCCTCGCCAGCCACGTTCCTGGGTCTCCACTGCCACAGGGATTGTCATCAGGTAGGAGCTGAGTTCACTGGGACACTCCGGGATAGTTTCAGTGAAGACCTCACTCCCCCTTTTTCCTTTTGGTTTTCAAGACAGAGTTTCCCTGTGTAGCCCTGGCTGTCCTGAACTCAGAGATCTGCCTGCCTCCGTCTCCCGAGTGCTGGGATTAAAGGCACATCATGCCTGGCTGCCCTGTCCTGTGTGCTACCATGTCTGCTATGACTTGCCCCATTGTTGCCAGTGGTCTAGACATCATATGTGATCAAAGTTTCCGTTTCATGGCTTCCTCAGTGATTTGACAATGGAGATGAACAGGTTCCGGCTGATCGGTCCTCTTTCCCACTGCATCCTGACCTCGGCACTGAGGGCTGCTCCTCTACACACAGTGAGTAAATAGGACTGTTGCGCTAGTCCATCAGATTTGTGAAACCGAACGTACAATCTGATAACCCTGGGTTGTCCCTTAAACCTGCATTTCCCAACTTGTTTTTGTTAATAAAGTTTTTTTTTTTTTTTTTTTTTTTTAAATCTTTTACTTCTAGAAGATTAAATCTCAGTGGGTACGATAAAGTCAATTGACTTTTTTGTTTTGTTTTGTTTTTCAAGACACGGTTCCTCTGTGTTACAGCGGTAGTTGTCCTGGAACTCACTCTGTAGACCAGGCTGGCCTCGAACTCACATAGATCCACCTTCCTCTGCCTCCCGAGTGCTGGGATTGAAGGCATATACTACTATGCCTGGCTAGCCAACTGAATTTTAATTTATAGACTGTTCTTGTGGGTCTTATAGAAGGTAATCTCTCCTCCATAAAAAATCTCTGAAATTGTATGCCAGTTTTGTTTTTTTTTTTCTTTCTGCTTCTTTCTTTTTTCCTTTCATTTTTTTTTTTTTGTTTTTTGGTTTTTTTTTTTAAGATTTATTTATTTATTATGTATACAGCATGTATGACCAGAAGGTTGTGAGCCACCATGTGGTTGCTGGGAATTGAACTCAGGACCTCTGGAAGAGCAGTCAGTGCTCTTAACCTCTAAGCCATTTCTCCAGCCCTTTTGTTTTCTTTTAGTTTGGCTTATGACCGGTTTTCTGGAAAGCTAAACATGTCTACTCAGCACTTCAGATCAGAAGCAGGGATGATGTTCCTTTGTGTTCTCAAGATTGGTAGCCACCAGTCACATGACACTATTGAGCACTTAAAATGTGACTGAATGGCTGAGATACTGAATTTGTACCTTCATTTAATTTTAACTAACTAAACATCAATTCAGGCGGCTCTTTGTAGCTTGTGGCTGCCTTATAGACAGGGCTGGTCTAGAGCCTGAAGTGTGATTAGGAGTCTCCTTTTGGGTTCAGATCTTGTTTATTTTCCATTCCAGTCAGTTGACTTAGCACTTGACCCTCTCGGATTTGACGTGGGCAAGCATGGTGATCAAGCTGGACAAATGTGAGCTTTTAGAAGGAGGCCTTAACCCAGGACAGCGGCCCCTCCTGTCTCCTTTGCCTCCTCTCAGCCTCTGCTGCTGTCTTGGCCTGGAGTCTGGAGTGGACTTTCCTTTGTTACTGCCTTCCCAGGATGGACAGTGATCTTTTACTGTTTTATTCATTTTTGTTATTTTTATAGATGGAATTCAGGCCTTATCCATGCTAGACAAGCAGTCGCTGTACTTAGCCCTCATTTTATTGAAGGTAAAACTCGGATCCTGTAGTGTGGCCTGTGTCATCTGGACTTTTTTTTCTTAATTTTTTTTTTTATTTTTAGTCTTTCGAGACAGGGTGTCTCTGTGTAGCTTTGGTGCCTATTCTGGATCTTGCTCTGTAGACCAGACTAGCCTCGAACTCACAGAGATCCACCTGCCTCTGCCTCCCCAGTGCTGGGATTAGAGGTGTGTGCCCCCACAGCTGGGCAGTCATCTTGGACTTTTAATCTCTCCTCACCCTTTGCCTTTTGGCCATGCTGGCCTTTCACGTTCTAGATTATGTCACTTCCAATTCCCTTGACGCATACCTGTTTTCTTTCTACCTGCTGAGCATTCTGTTGTGCTGCTCCTGGTTGGGCTGAAATCCCCCATTCTTCAGTTCCAGCCTATCGCGTCCCATCTGTGTTCCCTCTAGAGCCCTTCCTTGTGCCCTCAAGTTGACTCACCCCCGTTGTCCTCCAGCACCCTGCACAGTTCCTCAGCTCACTAGTATAGTAGTAAGATATACATATAGTGTATAGTTCTGGTGTTTATGTAACATCTGTGTCTCTCATTGGCCACTGCGATTCCTGATGGTGCCCAGCACACAGAGAAGGGCTTCCATGTACTAATAAGTTATGGAGTAAAGATTTGAATTCAGGCTTGGTTCTAGAGCCTGTCCTCTAAACCACTTAGCTCTGCTCCCTGTGTTCTATGAGGTGAGTGGCACGTGTCTTACAAATTACCACTTTAGGGTCCGGGGGAGTCTTTGAGCACAATTCATGGCTCTTGGTTGTCACATCTGTCCTGTCATGCATCTAGTACTTGAAATACTCTGGAAAACTTGAAATACTCTGTTCCCTGTGTTTATGCTTCTGATCCAGTATTGCTAAGAGTAGCACAGTGGTTTGCTTGAGGTTTCTCTGGTTTGGTGAGAAAGGAGCATTTTATTGCTTAAATTAGAGACGAAGGTAGTAGTGAGAGTCAGAGAGGGCCAGCGCCTTTGTTGGAAGTGTGCACAAGAAAGAGTGTGACAGTGCTTAATTAGTGTCCTTGGAAAGCATGGCGGTATTTCCCGATATGTGAAATCTCTAATTAGAGTGTTTAGTCTGGTAGGAATTGCTATCTTTACAGTTGCATCTTCACCACGCTCCTTGTGAAATAGTCATTCTTACTCCCAGAAACGCTTACAACCGTGTTACAATGTAGCGATTATTAGGACTGACTCACCACAGTTACCAGGCCTGGCTCGTCATTTTCCTGCTGAGAAGTTCTTGTTTCCCAGGGGGAAGAGGATGCAGAGGAGACACCCCACCACTGGTGGAGTGATGCTTGCAAGAGCTCTGACGGCGTTCTCCTTCATCAGAGACAAGAAGCGGTGTTTCAGCTGTTGGGAGGTAGAAAGAGGGAGTATCTGGTTGTGCTGGGGAGGACGGGAGGGGAGGAGTGGGAGGTGGGTCAGGAGAGCAGTTTGCAGTTGGCCTCTTGTGAATAGTCTTTGTTTTATTGCACCTTTATTTGTTGTGATACAGCTAGAGAAGCACGTAAGAAACCCAGAGTCCAAGATTAAAGCATTGCGCTCACGTTCATGAAATAAGAAGGTTGTTCGTATTCTAAATAACTAGCACTCTGAAGTTATAATAAGTGACCAAGCAAGGACTAACCTAACGTCTGTACTTACTAAATAACTAGCACTCTGAAGTTATAATAAGTGACCAAGCAAGGTCGTAACATAATAACTTTTATGTCCTTTAAATTTTATTTTGCAAGAAACTTTATTTTTCAAGTGTTAATTTATTTTCCAAGCATATTAGTGAGGAAAAGGTGATATATATTTTAAAATAATTACCCCAAGAAAATAGCTTGATTAGAAAAATCTGAAAGATTTCAAAATATAAACAAGACTGTATTAATATGTATTGTGACTTTTTTACTTAGAAACATTTTTATTACATTTATTTATTTATTTGTTTATTTATTTATTTGTGTGTGTGTGTGTGTGTGTGTGTGTGTGTACTCGTGTGTAGAGGTCAGAGGACAATGTGTGGAAGTCAGTTCTTGTACTCACAAGGATTAGTCTCAGATCGTCAGACTTGGCAGTGAGTGCCTTTACTCCCTGAGCCATACATATCGCCTGCCCTGTGTGAGCCTTTCTGTGAGCTTGCTCTTCATGTGTCCCTTCTGTTTCCGCTTTGTTGAAGGGATATCATCACCAGCGGAAATTCCTGCAGGTACTATTCTGGGATTGACAGTTAGGGATCCGAGAATCAATTTGCCCCCACAGCGGTCCAGAGCTTTGCCACATCCGGACAGATACCAAGGTAAAGTGCTTGCCATGTTCCCTGTCCAGCTGTCAAGTCCCGTGAGGTGTATGTCAGAGGACATGGCTCATTAGGGAAGTGTAAACCACACAGCTGGCTGCTGAAGCTTGATGTTTATTTTTTCCGAAGTACTCTGTTTTCAGTATCTAAAGTGTATCTATCTTTATTCTCCCAAATGCCTGGAGCTTCAAAATTTAACTGTGAGGGAGGGCTGTGCACCGGCAGCTGGTCTTGTGCTCTTTGGAAGCCTCTGTCTGACCATACAGATGATCCAGGTTCGAATCCTGGCAAGGCCATCCCAGGTGCTGAAGTATCAGACCACATGCTTTTGACAGAGTAGAGGGGCCCAAGAGAGCTACTTGGCTGGGAAGGTGGGTTGGGGCTGGCCAAAGTTTTAAACTGGTCTGGGATTTGCTGAAGTTGTGATGACGTCACATTGGGTTCACTGTCATTTGAACACCATTAATTAAGAGAGTAAACTAGCTTGTGAACTTTGGGAGAAAAACACTTAAGTGTATGTCGTAACAACTTCACAGTTTTGTTTTTAATCTCTCTACATGTAGTTAGATAGCTTACTAGGGACCAATAAAGGCCCTGTCAGAGCTCCACATTAAAAGGTGCCTGAGAGGATTTGAAGACACACAGGTAAGTTAGTGACTGGAGCCTAAGACTTCGTTGCTGCTGCTGTCTTGTTTAATGCGTATGGTCTAGTGAAATGTGGAAGCTGGAGTGTCTCCTGAGAATTATGAATGGAACTGTAATCACCTCAGAGCCATGGGTGAACTCCGCATCTCTCTGGCTACCCCTGTGCATTTTTGGACGGGCAGTTCTAACATCTTTTTTCTAACAGGTTTAACATGAGTCGTTGGTTAAAGGAAGATTAAAGTCTGTCATAAAAAATATGATTCAGTTTCCACTGTAAAATTCATCATTGTGTTAGACTTTGTTGTGGATTTCATTACATCCTGTTTTTTTGTTTTTGTTTTTGTTTTTTTTTTTTTTTGCTATTGTTTTGTTTTTTGAGACAGGGTCTCACTGGGTACCCCTGGCTGGCCTGGAATTCCCTCTGTAGAGCAGGCTGGCCTTGAACTCATGGAGCTCTGTCTGCCTCTGCCTCTGAGTGCTGAGTTCATTAGGACCTGTTTTTTTTTTTTTTTGGTTTTTCGAGACAGGGTTTCTCTGTGTAGCTTTGCGTCTTTCCTGGAGCTCACTTGGTAGCCCAGGCTGGCCTCGAACTCACAGAGATCCGCCTGCCTCTGCCTCTGAGTGCTGAGTTCATTAGGACCTGTTTTAAGTACTGTAATTCCTTTGGAGATATATTTTATTTGATGTTGAGCTACATAAAGAAGTTTACTTTTGGGCTGGGGATGTGGCTCAGTAGAATGCTTGCCTAGTATGTGAGTGGCCCTAGTTCAGTCCCTCGTTGTTTTGAGATAAGGACTTGCTATGTGGCTATGATGGGCCTGGAACTTGTTATATAACCCAGGCTGGCCTTGAACCAGTGTTCCTGCCTCCCCATGCTGAGTGCTTCGATTGCAGGCAGGAGTCAAAATCCTGTCGAGGAGCACACTTCACATGGATTAGTTGAATTAGTATTATGTCGGTATTTTTAATATCTTGTCTAGGAAGGTAAGTCAGAACGAAGCATAGAGGTGTACTTTGGTGGACTGGGTCAATTAAAAGATCAAACCTTAGAAGGATCTCATCAGGACAGCTTGCACCTAATTCCTTGACCTAGTGCAGTCTGACAATATCAGAAGTTGTTCTCTGCCTGTTTTGACTTGAACAACAACAATAGCAAAATCAATTCAACTGTTGCTGCCTGAAAAGAAGAGTTTGCCTGTTTTGGGTAACAAGCTCCTTATTTTCTTGCATAAACTGGATCTTGGGCAGCTTTTAAAGGAAAACGTTCCTAGGAGCCTGACTATTCTCATGCTTTGAAGAGGTTTGCCTGTGCATTTGCCTCTTAAGAGTTAATTATTAACGTGTTTTTGTAACACTTTTCAACTTCATTAACAGAGCAGTTTATTGTGTAAGTTACTGATCTTTGAGGTGAGATTTTAAAATACCGATCAGAGGCTGGAGGTGTAGCTCGGTGATAGAGTTCTTGCCTAACAGCACACAGCCCTGGGTTCAATCCCAGCACTGGAAAAATGAAAAGAAACCCTCAAAGTACATTTGTGCTGTATGTTCTACTTTATTTACTGTCTGTAGCAGTTGGTGATGTGCTTTGATAGATTATTTAAACTTGTCCCTGCCAGAGAAGAGCTTGCTCTAACCTCGGCCTTGGAAGCAGGAAGTGTGGCTCAGTGGCAGTGAATATGCCAAGTGTATGCGTTGTAAGCATGCACTCTGGCTTCCCTGCACTCACTGGCTAGCAGCAAACAAAACAAAGCAAAAGGGAAGAAAGAAAACACTGAGCAGCACTGTATGTGTAGGCTCATTTTAACAATGTCTCTTGAGATACTCTGTGGCTGTATGTTCTTGCCATACCACCAAAGCCATGAAGGAGTCTAGTTGCCTTAAGACTGGCAGGTGGGCAGTCATCATTTCCTTTTCCAGTGCTCGTGATATGTTCTAGCTGTGACTTCCAGTGCTCGTGGGTACTCCCTACAGCACAGGGCAGCTGTGACTTCCTGTGCTTGTGAGCACTCCTACAGCACAGGGCAGCTGTGACTTCCTGTGCTTGTGAACACTCCTACAGCACAGGGCAGCTGTGACTTCCTGTGCTTGTGAACACTCCTACAGCACAGGGCAGCTGTGACTTCCTGTGCTTGTGAGCACTCCTACAGCACAGGGCAGCTGTGACTTCCTGTGCTTGTGAGCACTCCTGCAGCACAGGGCAGCTGTGACTTCCTGTGCTTGTGAGCACTCCTGCAGCACAGGGCAGCTGTGACTTCCTGTGCTTGTGAACACTCCTACAGCACAGGGCAGCTGTGACTTCCTGTGCTTGTGAGCACTCCTGCAGCACAGGGCAGCTGTGACTTGAGCTCAGTTTAGGGTCATTTCACACAACTATGTTTCTGCTTCTGGGAAGAGAAAACTAGACATTTCAGCTAGAAGCTGGCCTGTCCCTAATACAGTGAGTTGAAGGCTGCAGCTTCCTTCCCTGCTAACCCTCATTTTTCACTGTCTGTGGTTTTGCCTATTCCAGATGTCATGTGATTGGACTCATCCGGGGGGTAGCCTTTTCAGATTGGCTCTTTCCCTTGGTGAAATGCACCCGAGTCCTCCTCCTTCTGTGTCTTTGTAGTGCATTCCTGTTAGTCCATCATCTAGAATATTTGAAGATGAGCTGGTGCCTTCCTGTGCCTTTGTTCCTGAGAATTCTCCCTCTTGTCTACAACTCAGTCTGAATACCTCAGTTCCACCTGTCAGATCTGTGGTGAGCTCCACAGGGCGGCATTCTGGGTCAGCCAGGACTGTTTGGGGATGGGGCTGCTGGTCCTGCACTGGCAGCGTGGCCTTCCCTGGCACTCAGCGCTGCACCTTAGACCTCACTGCTCAGTCTCCACGAGGAAGAGCAGTTTATAGACGCTGGTGCAGCTCTCTTCTCAGGCCTGTTCATCAATTTAATTCTCTCCAACTTTGTTCTCCCCTGAAATCTGTCACGCCATTACCTAGTCACTTCCAGCTTATTTTCTTAGCCAGCAGACCCACACAGGTATGTGCTTTTGAGTGAGTTTCTGTGTCGGTATTTTGAAACAATAGCCACCCCCCCTCCACTGTTTTTTTAATTCTTCAGTCTAACAAAATTAGAGTTGAAGGACTTTTTTCTGTCACGTTTAAGTGACTGCGTGTGGAAGTGTCTTGTGTCAGTGTAAGTGCTAAGTACATCGTGGCTTGCTCAGGAGACAGTAGAGTCCACAAACATCACTCACCTTAAAGGAGTGGAGAGGTGTGTTTTACAGACAGGAGCGAATAGCTCAGTGAGTTAGTTATCAGAGAGCCGAGGGAAAGGGTAACAGAAGGTATCATCATCTTAAATTCAAGGGGCAGCTTGCAGTTGTATTATATTGTATTATAAATTATAAAAATATATAATATAAATCAGATTATATAAATATAATTATATTACATATTATATATTATAATTGTATTATTATTTTATTATATTATAATTGTAATATAACTGTGTGTCTGCACAAAAGTAAATATCGAAGAAAAGTGCTTATTAGCTTTTGTTATTTCATGGACTAGGAAGCCAATTTTAAGAATAACTTGGTTTTTTTGTCTTCTAGTTCAGTAAATGTCTGTGAAATACTTCCCTGTCACCACAGTCTGCAGCATTAGAGTTTGATGGAATGAAAGTGTGGTTTGAAGGCTGTTCCTTTTTCCTCTTAGATAATGAGCAAGTTAGACAGCTGCTTCTGGAGGGTGTGCCCGTGGAGTGTGCGCATAGCTTTATCTGGAACCCTGATATCTGTAGGAGTGTCACAGAGAATAAAATCTCGGATCAGGTAACTAATGTGCCAGGATTACTGGTATGCTCATGCATGAAGGGGAGAGTCACTGTTTTAGAGAGCCTATAAAGTGATTTTATGTTTTACAGAGTCCCATGTACTTATTTAAATATTCCCCCACACCCCACCCCCAGACAGGCTTTCTCTGTGTAACAGTCCTGGCTGACCTGAAACTCACTTTGTAGACCAGGCTGGCCTCAAATTCACAGAGATCCACCTGCCTCTGCCTCCCAAGTGCTGGGATTAAAGGTGTGCGCCATCACTGCCCGGTTGTTATTTATATATTCTTTACTGTGATACTTTGAAATTTTTTTAAAAGAATGATTTCTAGAAAAAGATCTTTTCCTGAGGTGAAAAACCTTGTGGCTTAAATATGTTTTCTTTGCTCTTATTCCCCTTAAATAGTCTGTCTTTAAGTTCACAATGATTGAGCTCCCACCAGAGCCAGGCATTGTATTAGATACTGAAAGATGACTAGGGTGTTAGGAAGCCTAAGGAATGCCTGGGACACTGAGGCTGGCTTCCTGTGTGAAGGAGCTGATGTTTGAAGGTACTCTCAGATGGGAGCTAGACTTCTTGGGGCAGGGTCAAGGCTGCAGTGGGGAAGGGAGTCAGAAGTAAGAACAACATGTACAATGGCCCAGGCCTGAACCTGTTCACAATCCCCAGGTGGGGCAGGAGCTGGGAGTTAACAGTGGACAAGGGAGAAAGCTGAAGGGACACACAGGCTGGAGTGTAGAGGCCTCAAGGCATTCTGAAATTTGGACCAACCTTGTGGGTTTCACGAAGGTTTTAAGACTGGCTATGGCATGACTGGATTTCACTAGCAGTGTGCGGAGGGAAGGTTAGACTGAGGTTGTGCATGGGGAAAGCTGGAGAGAGGACTATGGCCAGATAGCTTTAAAAGAAACAGGTATGTAAAATAGCTGAATGTGGAGAAAGAAAGAAATACACCACATGACATGGTGGAGGTCTGAATTGTGCAGAAACTGGAGTAAAGGGGTTAGGGTTCAGAACACACTTCCAGGGAATAAAATTGATGCGACTTGGTGGTTACCGGAAGATGGAAACAGGTATCTGTATATTAGCTCCTAACATTCTAGTTTGGCTCTAGGGTGTCAGCTGAAAGAGAGCCAGAGTCCTGTTGTCTCATTCACTGTTGTGTTCCCAGGTTCTTAGCACGTAAGAGGCACCCAGTAAATATTTGAGTATGGATGATGAGCTCTGGGGTTTGTGGTGTCATTCAGTTAGATGGGGATTTGGAAGAGGACCATGGGAAAGGCGAGACGTTTGAGAGGCAGTGCACGTCTCAAGAATGATGTCTTAAGAGACAGGTCTTAAATTCCTGGTGGGAAGCTGGGGGCTAAAGGGAAAATAGTGGGGAATGAGTAGTAAATATACAGATGGTCACAGAAGAAGCAAAAGTAAAAAGCTCAAGGCTTGAAGAGTGTTGGGGATATCAGTCAGCTGAGGAACAAAACTCTAGCTGCACACCTCTGAACTCAGCACACATGCCTTTCCCCTCCCGAGCATCTCTTCACATCTTCGAATGAAATCTGAAAGGATGTTCACTCCTTACATTGCATTTGTGCACACAATTTATAGTGCCTTCTATTATTTTAATAATTCAGACCTGCTAAGAAATCTTCTCAAGCAGAGCGTTTTCTCCCAATTGCTCATCTTTGAGAAGTTGTCATTCATTTTTGTACTATTTTACTTAATGATAACACATCATAATCAAAAGGGATAGAGTATTAAAGTGTAGAATTAATTTTGATATGAGATTAGCAGAATGAACATATGTAAGTTAACTTTGAGTCTTCTGGTATACCCCAGCCCAGAGAGCAAGTTTAAGATAATTTGGCCTTTTCCTACCAAAGCCTGTGTGTAGAGGAAAATCTTTATAGAAAGGATATTTTTACTTATACTGGCTCATGTTTCCTTATTCAGAGCCTTTTACTTTCCCCTCTAAAAGAATATTTGACTTTTAAATTTGTTCCTATAGTGATCTAGAAGATCTAGTCAGATGATCTAGAAGATCTAGTAAGATCTAGAAAGTCTAGTAAGGTCTAGAAGGAAGATCTAGAAGGTCTTGTAAGGTCTAAAAGGTCTAATAAGATCTAGAAGGTCTAGAAGGAAGATCTAGGTCTGTCAGGAAGATCTAGAAGACAGTGGCTGTTTGTATTGACCTTTTTTCTTCTCCTTTAGGATTTAAACCGGATGAGAAGTGAATTGCTGGTGCCAGGGTCACAGCTTGTTTTAGGGCCTCATGAATCCAAGATACCTATACTTTTGATCCAACAGCCAGGAAAAATGACGGGCAAAGACCGACTGGGCTGGGGAAGTGGCTGGGATGTCCTCCTTCCCAAGGCTTGGGGCATGGCTTTCTGGATTCCATTTGTAAGTTGCCTTTTGATTTCAGCTAATAGTTGCAGTATTTAAAACACAGTGATTAACACCTTAACTGTACAGCTACTCTTGATATTTGTATACGCGCTTGCTTTATGTGTTGACCATCCACCTGTCTACCCTTGTCCCACATACTCTCCCCAGGTACCTTCCCACACCCTAGTAATGAACAATATTAAGTTTTTGAAGTAGAATGATTTTTTTTTAAATAGCAGTAACAATAGCTGGGCGGTGGTTGGTGTACACCTTTAATCCCAGCAGAAGCAGGCAGATCTTTGAGTTCAAGGCCAGCCTGGTCTTCAGAGTGAGTTCCAGGACAGACAGGGCAGTTACAGAGAGAAACTGTCCTAAAAACAGATATATTATCAATAATACTGCATTTATAACTTGAATAAATTTGTGAGCTCAACTTTTACAGAAGTATAGAGCATAATGTTGTAGTTTTTAAATGCTAACTATAAGCACATACTGTTTCTATTTCTTAACTGTCGCCAACATTTTTATTAAAATCTGTGTTGTGTGTATTTTCTGGTTAGTTTTTTTTAAGTATTAATTTGCTAGAGATGGTAAAAGGCATGCCAATGTCAGACTGCTAGGTTCATGCAGGTAGTTAATTTTTGGCAATCATGCCTATTGTACGGAGCATTCTGTTAATGATTTAGGAAGGTTTTTGGTTTGTTTTTAAGTTGTTCCACTTAATTTTTTTTATTAGGGATTTTTTGTTGTTGTTTTATCTGTTTTCTCAGTACTGAGAATTGAACTGAAGGTCTTAGGCAAGCTAGGAAGCACTGTATCACTTAGCTACATCCCCAGACGATTAGGCATCATTTCATTCACATAGAAAGGATAGGTCCTCATGGACTGAGGGGCTCTGCACCCTTTGCCTGCCATCCACTTAGGAAATTAGGCATACAGACTCACCAGCATGCTTCATGTCCCTCATACCAGTCTCCTTCAGGTTACACTGTTAGGATTTTGGTGTTTGTTACCTCCATGCATATCTCATACTTTTATCAAATGCTTGTGTCTCTGTAAAGTACATGTTTTTTATGTATATGCCTTACTGTATATATGCTTCTGTAACCTGTTGTATTTACTGGGTATTGAGGTTTTTTCATGTTGATTCAAGTCCCATTCATTAATTTATACTACTGTATGGTGTTTGGTTATGGGATTATCCTTTTGATGGACCTTTGCTTATTTCTCCGTTCCCATACAGACAGTTAAACAATTTCACTTCACATTAGTAAACTGACAGGGCCTCTTGACGTTTCTTTTAGATCTACCGAGGTGTAAGAGTTGGGGGGTTAAAAGAGGCTACAGTGCATTCTCAGTATAAAAGGTCACCTAACATCCCAGGCGATTTCCCAGACTGCCTTGCTGGGGCTCTGTTTGCTGAAGATCAAGCTAAGGATCTTCTAGAAAACTATAAAAGGTAAGGAAGGAACTGCTCTTCGAGTCTGTCTCCAGGGACGGGAGCACCTGCGTGAATGGTCTGATGGCTTGGGGATCACTGCAGTAATCCTGTGTGTAGTGTGAGCTTCCTCTTGAGTTCTCTTACCAAGAGGTGGCTAGGAAAAGATGCTGTAGCCAGGAGCTCCTCTTTGGCCTTTTGAGGCCCTGGTACATCCCTTCTCTTGGTTACTTTCTGATTTGAATGATGGACATCTGAGCTGCAGACACAAATTTCAGACACTTGCTAATAGATCTTACCACCACCCCCATCTCCACTCTTGTGGAAATTGTGCTTTAAACAACTGATTTTAGAAGGGTACTGATTTATTAAAGTTTAATGAAACCATGGAGGTAGGTAAAACACTTTAAAATGGTACAGTTCTGCCATCCAAACAGACATGTGCTGTCTTTAATATTTTAGTATTTATCCTTGTCACCTTTTTCTTACCTGTCTTTCATTGGAAATGGGTGAATGGGGGCCTTTATTTCTGTTATATGGAGAAGTCCAGGTGAGCCATAGAAACCTGTATTCCCACTGAATTGCAGGCTTCTGGAAGCACAGAAAATCTGTCTCCTGTGTGGTGCCTGTGGGTCCAGCCATAGGTGGTGTCCACTAGGCCTCGCTAACATTTGTTGTTTGATGAATGAGTGGATAGCTGAATGTTACAGTGGCTTTGCTGGGAGGACCATGAGGGCTGAGGTGGGAATCCCTACTCATCACAACCATGGAGACAGGCAGGGGCCTGGCTGGTGTTCTAACCATTTGTTGAATGATAGACTGATGAATGACTTAGTGGCTAAGTTGTGACTTGATCCTGCATCAGCTTCCCAGCAGTCATGTGCTGTATGTCTGTGTACCTCCCAGACTGTGCAGTTGAGGGGCCTGTAACTAAGAATATTTATTTTTCACTATTCAGACTCTTTCATGTATACTCTCCATAGGTGCACATTTTTCTTAAAAAAAAAAAAAAAAAGGTATTATTCACACTATTTTGAGACCTGGCCTTTTCATTTTATCATATATTGTATTGGTTTCCCCATATCAATAAACAGTGATAATAAACTGAATGTTGGCAAACTTTTTTGTAGAGGGCCAGATGATACGAAGTTTTGGCCTTGCAGACTCTTGGTCTCCATAACAAGGTCTCTGCTCTGCTGCCATGACAGGGAAGCAGCCGCAGATGACATGGACAGATGTGTGTGGTGGGGTACCAGCCAGGGCTCTCTGTGGTTGCTCACATTTGGAATTCATAAATTTTCAGTGTCATACAATGGGATGATTTTACTTTTTCTTTTTTGTTTTTGTTTTTCGAGACAGGGTTTCTCTGTGTAGCTTTGCGATTTTACTTTTTCAATTATTGAGACCATGAGAATCATTCTTAGCTCCTGGGTCATATAAAAACAGATAACAGGCCTAATGGGGGCCATTCGTGAAGTTTGCCAGCTCTGGCTGGGTGGATCTTGGAGGGATTCTGTAAGGTTGCAGCATGGATGTACTATGTTTCATCGGTGGCCTTCTAGGTTACCTCTGTTTTCTTGTCCTGTGGTTTGGGACACTTCTCCCTGTATGCATCTCTATATATTTGTCTAAATCATTCAGTCATCTATCACATATTTGTTTCAAGCATACCATTGGATCCACCACCACTCTAGACACTGTGGCTCTCAAAGGCACAGGGTAGACTTAAGTCTGCCCCTCACTTTATGGAGACTTTATTATTATTATTATTTTTTTTCTTTACTTTTTAATTTTTTTGATAATTTCATACTTGTATCCGCTACCCCATTGTCCTCTCTTGCCCCACCCCCATTCCTACTGACGCCCTTCTTCCCAAGTCCTCCTCCTATTTTCTTGTCCTTGTTTTTTTGGTTTTTTTTTTTTTTTTTTTTTTTTTTTGTCTCACTGAATTTAATTAGGGTTGTCTGTATGGGTATGGGCAGCTTAACAATAACTACACCACTGAAGAAAATGACTTCCCCTTCTTGGGCAGCTACTAAGTGCCAGTAGCTCCTGGGAGAGCCTGGTGAGCCCCTCCCATATCCCTGCTGGAGTTTTGACAAACTTGATCTTGGCAGGTCTTGTGCAGGTAGCCTCTGTGTGTCTATGACTGGCGTGGCTCGTGTCCAGAGGACAGTATTGCATGGTACCCATCTCCTCCTTCAGTTCTGTGTCTTTCTGCACCACTGTTCCCTGGACCTTGGAGGAGATGAGGCAGATGTCCTGTTTATGGCCAAGCACACAATGGTCACTTATTCTCAGTACTTTGGCAAGTAAGACTGTGCATTAATTGCCACCCACTGCAAAAAGAAGCTCCTCTGACCACGGCTGAGAGCAGCACTAGTCTATAAGTTTAAACGTAAATATTTAGAAAGCAGTTTGACTACAGATCCATTTAGCACAGTGTTTCTCAACCTGTGGGTCAAGGTCTGACTTTCAGATATCCTACATATCAGATATTTACATTACAATTCATAACAACAGCAAAATTACAGTTATGAAGTAGCAATGAAAATAATTTTATAATGCTATGTCACCACAGCAGAGGAACTGTATTAAAGGGTCTCAGCATTAGGAGGTTGAGAACTACTGCTTTAGCAGAACATCAGTAGTTTGATTCTTCCAAAGGGCCTGTGGTTTACAGTGAAGCTTCTCCCTCACTTCTGACCTGGTGTATCCCTGCCACCCTCCAAAACACAGCATCACATCGGTTTCCTTGCATCCTTCCAACACACCGTCTGTACACATAAGTGCAGGCAGAGTCTTTACTCACCTTCAGTTTACTTGTCAGGTCAGAAGTGAGGGAGGGGCCTTGTAAATCTCCAGGGGTGGCACTGCCCAACCCCAGGGCCACCATGGATGTGAAACTCAGGATAAGCGCCGCAGTACTGCATTTGGTTTTCAGAGGCCCCACACATTTGTGGATGTGTTATCTATTTAAAAACCAAAGATCAGGCACGGTGGCGCACACCTTTTACCCCAGCACGGGAGGCAGAGGCCGGTGGATCTCTGAGAGTTTGAAGCCAGGCTGGTCTATAATAGTGAGTTCTAGGCATGCCAGGACTACACACACACACACACACACACACACACACACACACACACACACACAGCAACAACAAAACAAAAAAGACCGAAGAAAACAAAAGGAGCTTCATGAGCAGGGTTGGTGATTCCTTTATACTTCCTTTGGGGAGGCTTTTGTGTGTGTCTTGTTTGGAGATGTGCTATAATGGTCATGGCTGTTTTAATTTTCTACTTTTCAATTGTTTAAAATTGATTTCCTTTTTTAATTAGACGCCCTCCTGCCAAAAGGCCCAACTATGTTAAGCTGGGCACTCTGGCACCTTTCCGCTGTCCCTGGGAGCAGCTGACTCAGGACTGGGAGTCCAGGGTTCAGGCCCAAGAGACAGCTACTACAGCCTCCATGCCTTGTGCTCAAGACCACCCAGGACCACTCGGAGTGCCTGGTGTCGCTGAAGAGACCTGTCAGCCATCTAATGAGGCCGGCATATCTGAAAACCAATGCGCGAGGCCAGAAGTCACAGGCTGTCCCGCACAGGCAGCGACTGAGATGGTCCTAGAGCAGAGTGCCAGTGAGAACCATGCCGCCGCCGCCGCCGCCGCCGCCGCCGCCGCCACTGGTGGCCAGCTCTGTGTTCTTAGGTGAGTGTCAGCAGCTGCCATATACATGGAGTTGTTTCCCGTATTGAACATGCTTGGGGATGTGAAAGTTACCCTTGTTCCTGGATGCTCCTTGGTGACTTTCTAAAAAGGAGAGCCATTTCTTTGATGGTTGACAGAGGGCCTAGGAAAACAGTTCAGTATTTGATTTGAGACATGGAACTCACTGATGAGACGATTGAAAATGCTGTCCTAAACCAAGTGACCCTGATTGACAACAAACCTCTGTTCTTGGGAATTGCGTGGACATGGGGTGGCCATCAGTCATGTGGGAACTGCGTGGACGTGGGGTGGGCCATTAGTCATGTGGGAACTCTGTGGACGTGGGGTGGGCCATCAGTCATGTGGGAATTGCGTGGACGTGGGGTGGCCATCAGT
>CABHPP010121157.1:7238-66301 GCA_902168425.1 Peromyscus attwateri | reverse complement strand
CGTGGGGTGGCCATCAGTCATGTGGGAATTGCGTGGACGTGGGGTGGGCCATCAGTCATGAGGCGTGGTGATGCCGCAGCTTCCCTATGCCGTGAGCACTGCCATTGGTGCTGCCGTGGGCTCGGCCCCGCTTCTCAGAGTTCTATATGTGCTCCCATTTTGAATAGTGCTCCTGCCTCACCTCCTTTATCTTAATAGTTTTGTCTCCTTCTTTCTCCTCAAACTCTTGTCCTCTTGCTTTGGTTTGCTTTAATTTGCTCTGATTATAATCCTAAGGTCTGTCTTTCTTTTCTGTAAACCTTATTTATTTTTTCCGCCCCAATTCTGAAGCCTCTGCTTTTTCAGTGTGGCACAGTTTTTCAGTTTTTCAGAATGGCGGGCACATGAAAAGAAGAACGTTAGTTATAAATATATTGTGTGCTTTAAATGGTTTTTAATTATGATTTTGTATGTCTCTTTCTTCGTGTAGGAGTAGGAAATTACTAAGGCAACTCTCTGCTTGGTGTGGGCCCAGTTCTGAGGCCAGGCGGGCTCCCCGTGGAGGCCAGCAGGAATTGACCAGAAAGGCCTGCTTGTCCATCCTGGATGATTTCCCCAGAGCCCTGGTGTGGGTCAGCCTGTCCCTGCTCAGGAAGGGCAGCCCCGAGCCTCGCACCATGATCTGTGTCCCATCCAAGGAGGACTTGCTCCAGCTCAGTCAGGATCAGTGTTTCCATGGACCGCGGGAATCCAGACACAGCGATCCATTTAAGAGCCTGATTCTGAAAGAGAAAGAAAAGAAGAAAATGGAGAAGAGGCAGAACCGAGAACACGCTGTCTCCAAGGGCCTGGCTGCAGGGGCACCTCCAGCCGGGCAGGAAGCTCTGATACAGGGGCTGTGGTCAGGCCCCCTCCCGGGACTAACCTCACACTGCTCCCGAGTCCTCCTGGGCTTTGTCACACAGGGAGATTTTTCTATGGCTGTTGGCTGTGGAGAAGCCTTAGGGTTTGTTAGTGTGACCGGCTTGCTGGAAATGTTGTCCGGCCAGTCGGCAGCCTCAAGGGGCCTGGTGCTGCTGCGACCTCCCACCTCTCTGCAGTATCGGTTTGCAAGAATTGCCATTGAGGTGTGAATTTGGGTTCACAGCCTGGTTGGACATGGATTATAACTATTTTTGTCAAATCCCACAGAGTCCTGGCAGTCTTTGTCTTCTGTTTTAGAATACAATGTGCAACTGCTTGGAAACAAGAATTAAAATTATATAATTATGTGGATGATGATCTGTTTACCTTATCCTAATAATCTGAGTGTTTCCATCTTTTCCTGTACTGGGAATATGTTTAATTCTTTAACAGGCTAGTTGAACACTTCGTATTGAAGTATTGTGCCCACCCACCCCCATCCACCCCCTAGCCCCACCCTCACCCCCGCACATGCACTATTTTTGCTAGAAACAAAAAGCTGTGAGTTGTCTTTGAAAAAATTTCAGTCATATGGTATGCAGCTATGACTGTTTACAGGTTTTTACTAAAGAGAAGACTATAGGGAACTGGAGTATAGCTCAGTGGTCAAGCTTTTGCGTAGATGAAGCCCCAGGTTTAAGCCTAGCATCAGAGAGCCAAGGAGACAGGCAGACACTGTAAGTGCCTGGCTTCTGCACATGAGACCCAGACTGTGTGGACTATGCTCAGTTATATCCTGGTGAACTGAATATCTTATTCCATAAAGAATTCACAAGTTGGTGCCTATTGTCAGGGGGACTGGGTGTGACAGAATGTGTTGAGTCTATGGTATGAGCCTTTGATTGCTTTGTTGTTAATCTTTTTTTAAACACCATGGAAATACACTTTTAATGAGATGGTCAGCATTGCCCGGCAGATGTGGCACCAATCTTTAGCCAGAGAACATTCTGGAACTATTAAGGAGACCCTGGTTACTGAACAGTTTGTGGGCTGCAATATGGATGGCTCTCGCCCTCATGACAACGGTGGCGGAATGCCCAGCTATTTAAGAAGCAACAGGAGAAAATACTTCAATAAAAAACTCACCTGATTAGCCAGTGGTTGTGGCACATGCCTTGATCCCAGCACTTGGGAGGCAGAGGCAGATGGATCTCTGAGTTCAAGGCCAGCCAGGACTACACAGAGAAACCCTGTTTCAAAACAAAAGAACAAAACTCATGTGATTAAAAACAAACAAACATTGTTTTTGCAGATGATTTCTGAAGGCCATGAAGGTTTGTTTTTCAAATATGTTCTGTTAAATATGATTACTCCCCTCCCCCCAAAAAGAACTCAAGGTCAAGTTGGTTTAAGATACTTTAGGTTAAGCAAAAACTTTTTTTAGGAACATTCTGTAGGATTAGTTAGTAAAGACATCGGGACACACAGCAGCTATCTCAGCAAGGTGATGGGAACAGCAGGCCACACCTGTGCAGTCAAAGTGTTTGTAAGCAAATCCACGAGAGTCTGTTAAAAGGGTATCAAGGATTTATTAAGATATAAAATGGGGAGAAAATACACTCAAGGATACAGGACAAAGTAAACAGCTGCCGTGGTCCTCCGTTCTGTCCCCGGAGTTAAGAGAACCAGCAGTTGGATCTCCGACCACCATCAGAGAGTCTCACAACTCAACCCCCTCTGCTCTTAAGGAGTCACATTACACAAAAAGCCACACCCTAGGGTTTGTACCCCCAAAGCCATTGGCGGAAGGAACAAATTCCCACAATCCCGCCCCCCTTTTTTTCTAAATAAGGTTCTAAACCTAATACAAAACTATATACAATAAGAACAGCTATCAGGTATTATCCAGGAGAAAGAAAGGGTAATAACATAACCCATCCTGAAGGATCTAAATCTTGTACCTGATATGCTCTTAGCTAAGATACGAGAGGATTGTAACTGTAACTATCTAGTCTTCAACCCCATCAAAGACCTGAGAAGGAAAATAATATTACCTGAGTAAGCAGGAAGTGCAAGCAAGCACCTTCTGAAACGTGCAAGGAACGACAGACAGCTGGGTGCCTGGACAATCACCCAGTGTTTCTCTGCAATGTTGGGGCATCTACTTTTGGCCACAGGCCTAGAATATCTGACAGACCATTTTCAGAAGCAGGAAATTTTGAAAGACCATCTTACCCTGTCTTGGCAAGGTTCAGCAGCCCCTTTCCTTGTGTCCTGCTCGTCTGGAATGGACAGCGTGTTTGCTGTCAGCAGTCAAGGCAAGGGCAGTTCTTTGCCCAAGAGGCCATTTTTGCCAGAAAGAAGACAAACTCCATATGAAGTGTCTTCAATGCCCAACATCCTTTTGGGAGTAGATCAGTGGGGCCAGGAGCAATCATATCTCACATCAACAGAATTCTAAGTTATTAAAACATTTAAATGCCATATTCTCTAGGTCTATGAAGTATTTGAAGATTACCTATCCATCTGATACCTAGCCATATACAATAATATTTTAATCAGAGGTAGAAATGTATAGTGCAATATGACAGCAACATCCTTAATATGTATCATATGACAAGTATGGTTTCATATTTGTATCAATATACAGATTATCTTAAACAGAAGTAGAAAAATAATTTTACATTTGTATCAATATGCAAGAATCCATACCAATGCAAAGCCATTGGCAGAACAAATCCCCACAAGTATTCACTTGAGGTCTTGAAAGGGGGCTGGAAAGAGCCCTATGGGTGCTCCTCAGTAAGTGCTCATTAGGGCCCTTTCACAAGAGAGATCTTTGACACGATGGATTGATTGGAAAAAAGACCACAGGCCTCACAGTCGAAATGACCACTGAGATAGCTGGTGTTTCTCTCTCATCAGCCTCTTTCAGTGCCCAACTCCAGTGAGCTGAGAGAAAAAGCGTAAGTGGAGTCTGTAAACAGAAAAATACCACCTGATGTTCAGTAGTAGTTATCGGGCCGTTGCACGCTCACTTTCTAGGCTGCCTGCCACTTTGTTGCTTAGTGATTTCCATGGCAAGTCTGAGTGTGCCGTGTGGCTACCCAGCTGCACTCTGCTCAGCGCTCCGCCTGCTGCCCTTGTCCTGGGGACAGGGCACATTAGCAGTCACTCTGCTTTGTGGGTGATAGGTCAAAGAGCCGTGTGGTGAGAGCACAGACCAGCACTTCTCAAATGTATTCCTGGAGTGCTGGTCCTGGGAAAATGGTTCCTTTACCAAGTAAATCTGGGAAGAGCTGTATTCCGTTCAGCTTCCCAGTGCTCATCACATAGTGGAGACTTTGCAGGGAAGAATTCTCTTTCAGGATCTTCCCACCTCCTTGTGGTCTGGGGGACACAAGTTTTCTAGAATATTCTTTGAAAAAGTGATTGACTGTCAGGGAGATCCAGCTCTGTCAAGAAAAAGACTATTAGGATGGCTGTTCTCTATAGCAACGGAATTGATTACTAGAGTCATGCAGCTACAGGATAAGTGACATGGCTCCTGTTCTCCTATTGAGGGAGCAATGATGTCAAGATCCACAATTCAAGCAGTGTCCCAAAAGTTCTAAGCTGAACACTCAGATCAGTTACACATGTAAGACGCAGAAGTAATTCTGAATGATTTTACTTTTCCATTTTTGAGGGACGGTGTGTGTCATTGTATAGTCCTGTCTATCCTAGAACTCTGTGTAGATCAACCAGGCTGGTCTTGAACTCAGAGGTCCAACTGCCTCTGCCTCCTGAGTCTTGAGACTAAAGGTCTGCATCATCATTCCCAGCTTCTGGGGGAATATTCTTTAAAATATTACATGATATGATGGTAAGTGTTAATTTCAAGATCTGGTCAGTTTGGAGACAAGCCTGCAGTGCATCCATCCTGTAACGGTGTCAATAAAAGTTAAGAGATAACGGAGCTTTTTATGAATGGGCATGTGGGTGAAGCCAGCCTGCCAGTGCTTGCCCGGTTGGTGTCCTCAGAGCTGGTGCACGGGCTGATGTATCTGGAGGGCCCTCTGCAGGTTGGCCTTGGCACACATCTGGCAGGAGGAGTGGACCCATCTAGGGACTGATCCACCAGGCCAGATTCCTTGATACAGCGGCAGATCTCTTTCCCAGGAATATGCAGGTGTCTGTAAGACAGCTGGAACAGATTTGCATCTTGGTGTCATAGCAAAAAGCTTCTATGCAAAAAGCTGGGACAGTAAAATCCACAGAAATTTAAGAACTTCTTAAAACTGTAGTCAGTGCTCTATCAGTCTATCTGAACCTCTGATGTTACACCTGAAACCTATTTATCCTGTACCATGAAGCCTGTGGATGAGGCAAACCTGTCTGCATTTTTAACAGTAAATGTAACTTATGAACTATTGAGTTACCCAGGTTGTTGTAGGCTTGGGGAGTTCAGGGGAGAGCTGTTAAACTGGCAAATCTGTCAGTACCCTGGTCGTCAAACGCCATCAGATCTGAGAAGGATAAATTTCACCTGAGTAAGCAGAAGTAAGACAGCTTTCAGATACGTGGGGCAGCTATCCGGGGTGTCTCTGTGGTTGCTGGGGACAGAAGTACCATAGGCAGTACCAGTCTTTAGCTGCCAAGCCCAGAAGATTTGGCAGGCTTTCCTGTGGGGTAGGAATTTGGGGAGAGTGGTCTACCTTGTCTTGGCAAAGCAGGGCAATCAATTCCCCAGTGTTCTGCTTGTTCACAGTCTGGACAGGGTCTTGGCAGCAGTTAAGGTGCAAAGCAGTTTTCTGCTCTGTGGCTGGCTTTGCTACATTTAAAGCAGGTGGAAGTTCTTCCCTCTTCCTTGGAGGAGATATAGGATGCCACCAAGAGCTGGCATGTCTCTATCACGAGAAGCTTTTTATTAAAATATTCTCAGATCTCTGAAGCATTTGAAGATCAGGGACCATTGTCTGTTAAGTATATTTAAACTGGACAAATGTTGCTTAGGCTTAACTTTGAGAATATATATATATATATATATATATATATATATATAAACTAAATCTGGACATACAGTTTACCCAATTAGCTACAGCTTACCAATGTTAGTAAAAGCAAGAAGATTAGAAGGAATACCACAGTAAACAATTTAAAATCAATAATAAGGGGAATACTTTTATGTTACAAAATCTGACTGTCAGCAAGATACATCCCTGTACATGAATGCATGGAGGTGCAGCTTTAATACCTCAGTAAACCAGCATTGTTTTAAATCCTACTTTTCATAAACCTTGTTTTTATTACAGGACAGGAATTACCATAAAGAAATCTATCTTATTGGAGACCTAATATCTCCTTGGTGGGGCCACTCCATGTGTCACCTTTATTTAAGATGGTGGTAAAGTTGCCGGGTGGTGTTGGCACACTCAAGTGGCAGAGGCAGGCAGATCTCAGTGAGTTCAAGGCCAACCTGGCCTATAAAGCAAGTTCCTGGACAGCCAGGAATGTTACAGGGAAACCCTGTCTTGAAAAACAAAACAGCAAAAAATGGTGATAAAGTCATATGACCTTCCTTTTTTCAACCTTAGTCACAATGGTGGCTGCCCACATGTTGTATTTAATTAAGGTGCTGACAGACCATGTGATGTTTTCCAGAGTAGTTTCGATCTGGAGTTACAAGTTTTACAGATTTTAAACCATACCCAATTTCTTACCTGTTTTTTGTTTAATAAGGTAGAAGAGTATAAAATAACTTTGTCTGTTATCACATCAGATTTAGGACCAGAAAACCCCAGAGGCAAATTCTGAGCCCAGGCAGCTAATTGTAATAACAGCTGAGCTGTTACCAAGACACATGGAACAAGTAAATTCAGGCACCCAAGACCAGTCAGAAACAAGCATACAGTGCCCACATTTCCATCCATACACACAAAGTAGATAGGACTTTTCTAACAAGAAGACAAACAAGACTTTCTGAGTGAAACCATGTCAGATGATCAACTTAAAATACTGAAATAAGAGTTTATAGTATATAGCAGCATGTAAGAAAGCATAGGAATAAAAGACGCTTCATGGCCATAACTCAGCTCTTATCAGGTTGGAGCAGCTGGCTGTGGGCATCTGTGCACTGCCACCCATGGTGTCCAGCTCACGGGCAGCAGGGTTCGAGGCAGGTGGGGTGCTGGGCTTGCAAGCAGCAGCACCTCATGCATCTAAGTCCGGAGGAGAAGGTGCTCAGAGGGAAACTGAAAAACAGAGTAGCAGCAGGCTGCCTGAGATGGAAGGAAAGCCCAGTTGAGAGAGAGATCTGAACAGCAAGTGGAGGATTTGGAAAAAGAGATTTTTAGGAGAGAGGAAGGTGTAACAGAGTTCATTGAAGGAGAATGGATTTGTTATGGGTGGAGTGGATGAGTAGAATTTTAGTATGTTATGGGGGAGGGGTGGGGGCATGGGAACAGACCAATGGGAACAGTTTGCGGAAGGGGAGGGGCAAGAGCCAAATGGAGAATACAGTCAAAGCTGTGAGTCTCCCAGGCTGTTGGGGGAGGGAGCAAACAGCCATGTGCTGGGCATGAAGCTGTGGTGTCTCTGGCTTTCATTTACACGTTGTAACAAACAGAAGAACAAAACATTTAACAAACAGAAGAACGAGATATATGCAGTTTAGGGTGGGAGAGCAGTCAGGAAACTGGCAGAGTGATAGAGCAAAAGCATGAGAAGCAGGCAGATGAACAGAGAACAGGGAAAGGGGTCAGAGACACAGACAAATAGGGAAGGGACAGAAATGCAAAGCTCCTAAACCTGGATGGTGTTGGGGGGCTCAAACCAATGTATGATGTGAACTAGACCTGATTTGAATAAATTTTGTAGTGATTAGGGATCAGACTTGACCCAAAAGCATGCATTCACAAGCCTTTTTTGAAGGCCAGAGGTTACAAGAACCTTGTCTGGTTCTATAAACCTGTGCCCCGGACCCGTGTATGGGATTGTCTCTGTGCAGAACATCTTTTGGACAGGAGAATCCCAAGGATCAGGAGCCATCCCTGCTCTGGAACAGGCCAGAGTTACCTGGTGCTTAGCAATCTTGGCAGGCACTCCAGAAGTCTTTGGCCCAGAGGGTCAGAGATTTGGAAGAGATCCGGGATCTCTTATAGGCTTTTGGTTTGTAATGGGTGACTTACTGAACAAAGTCAGTCAGTTGTGGCAGAGGCAGAGGAGGGAAGGGAGAGTGAGAATGGTTTCCTATGGCCATGCCACATGGTCACAGAAAGACTAGACTCTACCCAGGCTTGGCACCAGATGATAAGTATTTTGAAAATCCCGGGTAGTGGGTTTCTCCACCAATGCAATAAGCCAATTCAAGCCAAATTGAAAGTCCAGATTTAATGAACAAAGCATCCCTGGGTGATGGAAAGAGGAGAAACCATGTGAAAGGTCTATGGACTGGACCTTAAATACCCTGTAGGCATAGTCCTGAGGAGCTCTGACGGAGGAGCCGCCGCTTGGTGGGCTTTCTTTGGGCAGGGTTTGGAATGGGGAGAGTGGGGTCCAGTTCCCAGCCCAACATCTGGGTGGGGTTTGAAATGAGGCCCGAGCTGGAGATCCCAACAGCCATGAACCACAATGAATTTTTCTTTTCCTAGGCTGGCCTTAAACTCTGGCCTCTCATGTATTTGGATTTCTTGTACTGCTGCACCTGGTTAACAATAACATAATTTAAACCATGCTGACTTCACCACCCAGATGAAAACTATTGTTAGCTTCCATTTAGACATTAAGATATAGATGAGTGGGTATCTTTTAAGGAAAAAAAAAAAAAGGATTGATAATTGGTTAAACAAAAATCTATGACCACATGGTAGAGAGAATTGACTCCCAAAGTCATCTTTTGACTTCCACACTTGCTTGCACGGGTGCATGTGCACACACACACACACACACACACACACACACACAAATGATGTAACTTGGATCCGGCTATCTCAGTCCTAATGGCTCCCTTGGGGGAGGGAGTGAGGAGGTGCAGCATCAATGACACAGACACCGTGAGTCCATTGAAGGCAAATAATGAACCCATTTATTCAATAACAGGGAAGGCCTTATATACCCTCCTCCCAGCACCTAGTCTGTGTGGTTGTCCCTCATTGGCTGGGCACAATCAGGAACTCTGACAGTGACCAGGACCTCTGACAGTGATCAGAAACTCTGACAACTCCTGTTGCTAGGCCCTCAGGCAGACTCCAGGTTGGTTCTTAAGGGGTATATTATGTGCATGCCTTGGCAACTGGTCTGAGCCAATTTCCTCAACCTTATGGGCCTGTCCTACTACATATCCACCCTTTTATTTTATTACATGGGCACTCAGTGGGAGTTGGAGTTCTTTGCTCCAGCCTTGTTGACCCCACCTCAGGGGGGCTCAGCAACTGGACTGTGCCTGTCTTAGGTTGGCTTGCCAAACAAGCTCTTACCCATCTTTGACTACCAGCCCTTGAAGAGCATCCATCCCTGGGGAGTCATCCTGGGTGGAGAGTGTCAGTCGGTAGCCTTTTGAATTTCAGAAAGCTAGGCATACATAACCTCCTGTGGAGGGCTATGAGTTGGATATCTAAGAGCCATTAATACCTATAGAGTTGCCTTAGTGGCTGCCTGTTGTTTTTGGATGTGCTATAGGAGAAACTTAAAAAGGAGAAAGATCAAAAGCACTGCCCCGCCAATCAAAACATAAGTGAAATCCAGGAGGGATCAAACAGCCTTTTTATATCATGCCAAAGCTTTAAAAAAATAAAGAGTCAAAGGCCATAACCTCTGCCCTTGTCTGATTTAATTGGAAAATTTCATGTGTTAGCTGTAATGGATAATATAGAAACTTAGCTGACCATGGGCCCTTAATATATTTAGCTAGCTCCCAGCCTGCTAAACTAATGTTCCTCATCTCAAAAGGTGTCATACAAAATGAGGAAAAGCAAGGCTCTACAAGTCTTCAGCCTTTAGATGGGCAATGAGAACAAGAAAGGGTATATATATGTAGCTGGAGTTTTCCTGCCTGGCCCACAGTCAGGATAAATCTCTTTCACCTGCCAGCCCCACAGCCGCTCAGACCCAACCAAGGAAACACAGAGACTTTTATTGCTTATAAACTGTATGGCCGTGGCAGGCTTCTTGCTAACTGTCCCTATATCTTAAGTTATCCATTTCCATAAATCTATATCTTGCCACATGGCTCGTGGCTTACCGGCATCTTTACATGCTGCTTGTCCTGGCGGTTGCTGGCTGGCAGGCTGGCAGGCAGTAACTCCTTCTGCCTTCCTGCTCTTTTAATTCTCTCTGTTAGTCCCACCTACTTCCTGCCTAGCCACTGGCCAATCAGTGCTTTATTAGCAACACATTTGCCATACAGAACATCCCACAGCATATATACATTACCCATCCTGGGTGATTTTCTCCTTGGTGGAAGCAGGCTGATCTGTGGCCAAGCACAAATCTCTTTCTGGGACCCATATTGGCATAGTGGCACTCTGAGGAAAAACATAAGCATACCCTCTCCCAAGGCTTAGCAGGGGGATTGGTGGCTACCATTGGAGGGAAATAGGATCTCTCCATCTCACCGAGGTGGGGCATGTTACTTGGCAGAGACACCTATTGCTTGTAGGCCAGGCTGACCCCCTTCTAGGGCCTTGAGGACCAGGTCTGAGACCTGTTGAAAATAGGCATTCAAACCAATCTGTGCCTGGTGCACAGGATGGACATATTCCCTGTGCCCTGTGAGCATATCATAGGTCACTGGGACATTAAACAAGATGTTTGTCCAGGCCTGGGATTCTGCCTGATCCTCATAGACTGATTTCCAGCTAAGAAAGACTGCAGGCTCCAACACAGCTTTAAGCAAATGATACCAATCAAAATAAGTTTATAACTGCATGGACCATTGAGGAAGGACTTGCTGAAAGTAGGGGGAATCTGGGCCTGACTCATTGGCTGCCTTCCTGATGAGGGAGCGATCAGCTATGGGGGTGGGAATCCAGGGCTGGTCATCGACATTTGGGCCCATATTGAGTGGGAAGGCTTCTATGGGCCTACGGACTGACAGTGGCACAGGCGGTGAGGGTTGTAAGACATCTGGCACCGTGGAAGAGTAGCCATTTCCTGAGGCAGGCTGGCATTGGGGTAGATTGCCCCAAGAATACTGCGGTAGCTGCCAGCGGTGGTGGTGGAGCAGAGGGGATAACATTGCATGACTTAATGACAGTTGCCTTCTCTTTGACAGATTTGGCAGGACCCAAACTGACAGCTACATTCTCCTTGACAGATTTCATGGGGCCCAAACTGACAGATTTCTCAGGTCCCAAACTGACAGCTATGTTCTCCTTTACAGATTTCACAGGGCCCAAACTGACAGCTACATTCCCCTGGACAGATTTCGAAGGGCCCAAACTGACCGATATCTCGGGACCCAAACTGACAGATTTCTCAGGGCCCAAACTGACAGCTACATTCTCCTTGACAGATTTCTCAGGGCCCAAACTGACAGTTACATTTCCTTGATAGATTTTGTAAACACACTGTATACTGTGAGTTGCAGGTATCAGAATAGCAACTTAGTTACAGTTCTGGGCAGGTCTCCCTAGGACCACAGGGTGTTGTTTCATTTGTGGCTCATGGCTGCATGAGAACTGAAGAGCCCCAGCTTCAGCTCAGAAATCCATCTCCTGCTGGGCTGAAATGTGAGCGTTTGTTAACAGCTCCCTGGGTTCTGATAATTCTAGGCTCTGCTGGGGCCTAAGAGGCTGGCTCTTTGGACCCTCTGACTTTAGAGACCTGCGTTATGAGTTATGAGAATGCCTCATAACTCTGTTTGCTTAGCCAGTTTCCTCCACACTAAGAAGCTGTATGTTTCTGAGACATCAGCTCTCACGAACTGTTGACATCTATGTAGGAACTTAATGAGAGCACTGTGGCCCAGAGTAGGGCTTCTACTTGGCCCAAGACCTAGTCTTAAAAACAAAACCAACCAACTAAACAAAGCAAAAACAAACAAACAAAAAAACAAAACAAAAACAGCTTGGCTCATTGCTTGTGTGACTCCAGCCTTCCAGGGTACCAGTCTTTGTCTTGATGCTCTCAGCTTTGGCTGCATACTCAGTCACTGGCAAGCTTTGAAAGCATGGTGTCCACTTCTAGGGATGCAAATTTAACTGGTCTGGGCTACAGCCCGGACCAGTGCTTCTCAGCCTGTGGGTCGAGACCCCTCTGAGATCACATATTGGATATCCTGCACATCAAATATTTATATTACAATTAATAATAGTAGCAGAATTACAGTTATGGGGTAACAATGAAAATAATTTTATGGTTGAGGGTCACCACAACAGGAAGAACTGTATTAATTAGGAAGGTTGAGAACCACTGGCCTGGACTCAGGGATGCAGAAGAGACCCTGGGTTAAGAACCACTGCTGCAGTTTGCGATTGGCCAGAGATGTGCCTATCAGTAAGGGCAGCCAGCCACACACAGATCTGTCATCCAGATCCCTGACTGAGATCCTGCTGGGGCCAAGCAAGTGGCAGAACTCAATTCAAAGTCTTCCAGTCTCTCCCTGCACCTTCTCAAAAAGTTGAATTGAACCAGCTTCTGTCCTACAGGATTCTCTCTTCTCTGTCTGTGTCCTTTGTTTAAGGACACCCTCCTAGTTTCAGCTCAGTCTCATCATGGTCCCCTGGGCCTTGCTCACAGTGTTCTGGACAAACTGGACTTTTTGCTCCTTCCACAGCCTCTTGAGACCTTGACCCCTGGTGACTTTGCGCAGACCTCTGTTTTCACAGAATATTCTCACCCAGCTCCATCCCACCCTTCTGAGCTTGACTTTCACAGCCTTATCTGCCACTCCATTTAAATTACATTGCTTTTGAAGACAGACAGACAGATAGTACATTCCCGCAATGCCGGCATGGGGATGTTGAGGCCCAGAGGAAGAAGGGGTCAAGATTTGACTGAGCTACTTAATGAGACCCTGTCTCAAAACACAAAACCGAACCAAAGCCACTCCTCTGCCTACATCATTCTCCAGCCATGGTAATTTTATTTCTCGGTGACATCGCACTGTGTGATAATTAATGATTGCATTGTGAACTTGTCTCTTTCTTACATACCAGCCTTGGGAAGATGAGGCCATGTCTTTTATTAATGTTACAGCTTCTGTCACAGTGCTTGGCTCCTCACTTCTGTCTAATACAGTTTTGTTGAACTGAAACATTAATTGATCCGAGTGTTTATTTTAAAGTATTTAAACTTGGAGGCCAGGTAAAAGTTGTAATGAACAAATAAGCCACTAGGTGGTGACAAGACCTCATGAGTAAGCATAGGTTGTAGTTAAAAAATCCAATCAAAATACAAGTCTGTTGTGTAATATCCTGTACTAGGAGCATTTATGAGACCCATTTGAGCAAAATCCTAATTGACAAGGCTTTGCTGTTTATTTGGTGTGTATTTGTGGTGTGGTGTGGTGCATGTGCCTGTGTGTGTGTCTGTGTGTATGTTTGTGTGTGTGTGTGTATGTTTGTGTGTTTGTGGTGTGTGTCTGTGTTTGTGGTGTGTGTGTGTGCGCACATGGCTCACATGTACAGGTCAGAGGACAATTTTCAGGAGTTAGTTCTCTCTGTGGGATGCAAGGATTGAGCTTGGATTCTAAGGCTCGACAAGTGCTTTTACTGAGCCATCTTGCTGGCCCATGGACTCTGAATTCTGAAGAAGCATTTAGAAAAGAAGTAGTCACAAAAGGTTTTATGTCAAGTGTGAAGCCTGGGGGTTGTGGGGCTGTGCATCTCCATAGAGAAGCCTGGGGGCTGTGGGGCTGTGCATCTCCAGTTTCCTGTCTTGTGCTCCATGATTCAGTGTTCCCTGCTCGGGGAAAGAGCTCATTTTCTTTCCATTAAAAGCAAGCCGGGGCTGCTTACATGGAAGTAGTTTATTTCAGGAAGTGACTAGAGCAACAGGAGTGTAGAGACGGGAGAGTGAACCTTGGGGAAAGAGCTGAAAGCTGTGTGTACCCAATTATGTATAATGAGTTTACTACCCTTGTGGGTAGCAACACTCTGAGGGATCCAGAGCACCTCCACATTGTTTACGTGAGGCTCACAACAGAAATCTTCATTGAGCAGCTCCCCTTCCATATGAGCCTAGGGTTGCCCCAGGGAGTGTTCATTTTCTGGCCCCCAGCATCCAGTTTCCATGGAAGGCCAAAAGGAAGCACCAAGGGCCAGTTTCTCTGTTCCCAAGACATTGCTACAGGAGAAGCTGACCAAGAGTGGGGCAGGAGAACATGAGCCAGGGCCCTCCAGGTCAGCATGACTGTGTCCTGTTGCAGCTTTTGCAGAGCTATTCCAGTGTGTGTGTGTGTGTGTGTGTGTGTGTGTGTGTGTGTGTGTGTGTTCCTGATGTGCACTCTGGAACAAGCCTCAGCAGCTGGCATGTACACTCCAATGTCCGTTTGCCAGACGCAGAGCTGTATTCAGATCCATACTTCCCATTGTATATTCACATTGTCATTAGGGAGCAAGGCCCCGGACTGTCACCTGGTCAGGAAATGATGAATGGAGTTACCTGCTGGCCTTGGCTAGCTGTCCAATTTTCATTCTTACCCAGCTTGCTGGCAGCTTTCCGTCACCTCATTTTCTTCTCTCCCTGTTCTGGGCTTTTTTTTTTTGTTTCCCAGTAAGAAGGCAGCTATTAGAGAACAGTTTGATTGGCATGTGTTCCTGGGACCAGCAGCCTCAGCAACAGGAACTTAGAATCTCAGGTACTGTCCAAGACCTGGGGGAGATTCAGCATCTGAACAAAATCACCGAACATTCCCATGGGCAGGAATGTTCCGGGCTCTTCACAGAACCCCAGGTGTCCAAACATTGCTATCATACCGCCCAGCTATCACCAGAGCTCTGGGCACATGCCAGAGGCACACATTTCTGAGTATCAGGCCCGGAGAGTCCAGCTGCGCCAGGCCTGTGGGTGGCCTGCAGTTCGTGGTTTCGTTAGCTCCCAGGGTGATTTTGTGGGGTGGTGTCAGAATCCCCAGGCTAGACTATCTTCTGAGTGTTTCCTACTTCTGGGCCAACGGCTACTTTAAATGCCATTCTCATCACCTCTTGGGGTGTTAGAAATCAAGCACAATTTTTTTTTAACCCAGGGGCTGAGGACCACTGTGTGCCTTTTCCCATCCCACCCCTACTCCACGGTGAGCCTTGGTTTCTAGCTGCTGGCTGTTGAAGATTCTGGTCTTTCTCCAGCATCTTGCAGGCTTTCCTAAGCCATGTAGCTCCCATGGCTCCCCACACTGGGACCCGACTGAGTAAGTTCTGGTGGACTGGGATAGCCAGATTTTTAGGTTCTAGGAGACTCAGGTCTCAGTGGCAGGGTCTAGACTCTTTGGTGTTGCTACTGAGCAAAATGTCATTGTCTGTAGTGTCTGGTCATCAAATGCTAGGTCATGTTAGCCAGCTGCACCACGTCCCCAGAAGTCTGCATGGACACTAAGAGCTTCCTTCAGTCACCGGCTCTGGGAGTCTTGACTGATCATCTGTGAAGGTTTGGGCCCTCATGACGGGGAAAACTCAGTGGGTGACTCAACAACTGTCCAGGGGTGTAGACCACCTAAGGGAGAGGGAGACCAGCCCCCAGGGCACCCTGCCAGGCCGGAAGCTTAGAAGCAGCAAGAGGCCCCAAACCAGAACAAAGATTGCCTCAGAAAACAGGGCTGGGATGGAGCCCTCAGACCTCATGTCCCCTGCTTCTCCGAGCCCACTCCCAGGTCTGTCTGTGGGCCCTGTCTTTGAAAGGGGGAAGGTAGGAGCCACTTCTCAGCCAGGGAAGAGCTTGGGTCCTGACAGGTTACACATTCACCTGCTCTTTCTTCCACACTGGGGTTGTGCAGCAGTGCCAGAAGCTGGCTCTGGGCATGGGGCCAACCAGCCTTGGGGTCTGGAGTTTTCCTTTTCTAGGGCCAGCTCCACTCACAGACAGCTGCTTGGCTCTGCTCCCCACCCCCACTCCCCCCAGAGCCTGGGAAGGAGGTGGCTGTGATCTGGGCCTCCTCCAAGGTCCCAGGTAGAATTTAGGCACATTTTTGTAAGTCAGGTGAGAGTATCCACCAAACTGTAGTGACCACAGAGACAAGCTGGAACATGGCCTTGAGCAAGAGACTCTGCACCCAGCACAAGACCTTTTTCATGTAGCCCCCTGGGGCACCTCATCTTCTCTCACTCTCCGTGGGGAAACAAAAACACTAGTCCTGCCAGCTTGGTGTGTGGAGTAGATCTGTAAGGCCCCCAGCGACCTCATTTAGTCACTATACTGTCAAAAGTGGGACACTGGGCATGCGATACCCCCTTAGGGCTTTCTGTGCTGTGTTCTGTTTAGTACACTCTGGCCACAACTCTGATTTTCCTTTCATGGACGAGGAAACCAGCCGGGGAGAAGCTCGCTGACTGAGGATAACTCAGGCTGACCCCAGGCAGACACACTGTGAGCTTGCCCCATCCACCAGTCTTTCTCTGTCAGAGACATGTCGGCGGGGCGGGTCTGGGTCAGGTATCCAGGGCTCAGATGCACATGTGAGTCAAACGTGGCCATGCTCCTAAGCAGCTTAAGCTTTGGTGACCTGTGAAGACAGTTAAGGAGTTTGGCACTGGGGCTGTCCGTGGAATCTGTTCTTGTTCATCCCGGTGTTTTTCTGGAAAGATGGCCCTGGAGTCCTGATAGATTTATTTTCTTTGCTTTCGCTTTGCCCAGATGTGCCGGTGATATTTATGACACCAGCACCACCCACGCCATTCATCTTGCCCTTGTTAGGAGTGTGTGTATGAAAGGCCTGTGATTACGTCTCCCGATTGGCCTGCTCACGTCTCAAACATCAGCCAAAGGCAAGACAATAACATACAGCCACCCCCTACCCTGAGGGAAAGTAGGTAGCTGCTTGACATTCTCTTTCTGAACCCCGGGCACCCCAGAGCCGTACCCTCTGCTCATGCCCTGCCCGGCATGGGTCTTCCAGGCCAAAGCTCATTGGAGTCTTCTAATCTTGCCCATAAATCACTGGCCTGGCTCCCAGGCCTTCGTGGACACTATTACTCAGTTCCAGAGGGATTAGGGGTAATCTCCTGCTCATTCGATAGAACACAGTTATTCTTTCCATCTGTCACCCTCTCCCGCACACACACCCCAGGGCAGAGTTCTGGTTTCTCTGTGGGCCAGTGCTGACCCTTCTCCCCCAGACAGCTAGGGGGCATCTGAAGGGTACAGATTGTGGAATGACAAGATGCGGGGCTGGGCAGGTGTTTTGCTGACTCCTTTGTCTCACTTGGCCATGGAAGAAGCTGTGTCCTGGAGAGTGAACAACATGTGTCTAAGTCACTCAGCCACATGACATAGCTCTGTGTATAAGAGTTGGGGCCCGAACCTGGGTCTCCTGCTGCACCAGGTACTCCGTAGGACCAGGAGTTGGGAAGAACACTCCCCGCCCTGCCCAGTAAGGATTTCACACCCACAGTGGAAGTGAGCTGTTTACTGTGCTAGACTTAGGTTTGTGCTTTTCTGTCTTCCTCTTTGGATCTCTCCAACTTTCTCCCAGTGGGTCTGCCCTCCAGGGGCAGGACTCTCAAGGGCTGTCTTGGGATACTGGCAAGATCCAGAAAGATGGGCTTCAAGTCCTGCCATTTCCTGACTGAAGGACCTTGGGGGAGGTCACTGACTCTCTCTGATCCTCAGTGTTCTTGTTAGCACAGTGGAGGGGCATTAATGTCCCCTCATCCTCTCACAGCAAGACTAAGACAGAACAGCAGAAACCCAAATGCCTTGTGTTTATATTTGCTGAGTGCTTGCATATGCCTGCCAGCGAGTTTAGCTTATTTTATATGAACTATTTATTTTAATCCCCATAGCAATTCTGTAAGCTGTATAATCTCCTATTTTGGAGAAAGAGTGCCAAAGATGCTTTACCGAGAAAGCTCACTGAAACAGGGCAACACAGCAAGAGGGTGGCATCCAGCATCTGCCTGTCATCATCCTAGCAAGCATGCTCTTCGGCAGAGGTTTGTCACATCCTGCCATTTCCCTTTAGATGTGACCTATTATTAACAATCTGTTGGCAAATAGAGGCTTAAGACACAAAGGCTAAAATAGATAGTTTTTCTCAGACGTTATCAGTGAAAGAGGTGGGGTTGAACATGGTGGTCCAATGGTCTCCTGAGAACATGTATTTCCTAAATATGACCGCAGGGGGCAGTGTGGACCAACGGTAACATTCCCAGAGGTTCAGGCTGGGGCAAAAGCCCTGGAAAGGAAGAGGATGTTAGCAGCCCCGAGGGATGTTCCCTGGTGTCTTAGGGAAGTCGGCAGGGCATTTGTCTCTTTAGATTCAACCAGTGTTTGTGGACCTCCAGCTGAAGACCAGGCCTACACTCAGGAACCTGGAGGTGAACGATTTGTCGCTGCCCCCAGAAGCCCTCTGTCCCTGTGCGGAGGGCTCCTTCCAAACATGAGGAAGAAAGTAGGACATTATGCTAGAGCTATAAAAATAAATCAGAATTTGAATTTGCTTTATGAAGATCTAAGGAGACTCTCATGTTTCCCTAGAGCCTCACACTTTCCCTAGCTGCTCTCTCAAAGTTATGTGTCCCCAAAGCAAAGTAGACTCAGAGAATTCGCCCTTTAGGAATGTTCTAATGACCAGGGCCATCCATTGTTACGCATATCCCATCATTCACAGCCAAGCTCTCTCAGCTGGGCCAACCGTGACTCAGTTAACTCTTCCTCTCAGTGCTGCTGGACTGGCCTCCAGCTGGCCTCGCCGTCCTGACGGTACACTCCCGTCACGCAATGACCATGTTATATAGATTGGGTCGGTTCACACAAGTGCCCCACTGAACTGAAATGTCCCCGAGGGCAGAGTCCCTGTGCTCAGCATCTGCAGCCTGTCAGGCAAGCAGGGCATCCCTAGGGTACCTGTTCAGTTTAACTGAGTTACTGGAGAGAAAATGGACACATTGTCTTTAGCAGTTATTACCTAGTTCAGGCCCAGCAGCGGCCCTGTGCCCTGGCATTATAGACATTCTTTTATAGATGAAGTGATGATAGATGCATAGACGCACGACAGACAGACAGACCTGAAAGTCTCAGGGGCTTGCCGTACCTGTAGGACTTGGACAGCCTTCTCCGGCCTTGGTACTGTACCGTCTAGAACACACCTTCCTGAGGCTTCTCTCTGGTTGGCTCTGGCCACCATGACACAATTCCACAAGCTACCAGCTACCGGCAGCTTAACAGGCATTTATGTCTCATCGCTCTAGAGGCTGGGAGGTTGAAGACCAAGGTGCTGGCAGACTTAGTCCTGGTGAGAGCCCTCTTCCTACCTTTCATGTACCCCCAAATGTAAGCTATATTTGTTCTATTTTGAAGAAAATGGAGAAAGTACACTAGTGTGGTGTGCACTAGACCATTCTGCTCTCTCTCCTTTTCTCTCCCCCATATGCTTCCTGTCTTCATGACCTCACCTGAACCTGATTGCCACCCAAAGACCTCACTTCTCCGTGCTACCACATTGTGTGTGTGTGTGTGTGTGTGTGTGTGTGTGTGTGTGTGAGAGAGAGAGAGAGAGAGAGAGAGAGAGAGAGAGAGAGAGAGAGAGCGAAAGATCTCTCAAAAATGTAGTCAATGACAGCTTTCACTTCCACGGCGTGTGCAGCCAAGCTGCACAGATCCAGAGGTAATCTCTTTTACACCCAAACTAGCCATGTTGGTCCAACAGAAAGACAAGGGGGGCTGAGAAAGGAAGCATGTGCACTGGAGGGCCCTAGCAAACTCCACCACAACCTCACAGTCTGCATGCATGTGTGTGGGTGTGCATACCTACCAATCATGCTCCAACACAAGTGTATGAAATGTCCTCCACAGAAACACAGACCCTGCACCACAGCCCGTGTTTAAAACGAGACTCAAGGAAATAAGTGTACTAGAAAATGAAAACCCCTGCTGTGCTTGAGGACTTTCCACTCCACTGCTTAGCCAGGTATGGTGCTGAGGATGGGGGAAGGACATCTGGGCAGCAGGCAAGGCACTGGTGACAAAGGAGGGTGGAAATGTCCTCACTGTTTCTTCTGAGGAGCTTGCACATTTACTGAGGTGCAGCACCAGGGCTCCGTAGGGCTCAACTGGGAAGGTTAAACATGGCTCCAGGGCACTTACGTCACGGTGTTCTGACATCAGGGAGATTAGAGGGGGCAGGTCTTTGCGGGAATTAAACTATTTGAATCAATTGTAACAATGAATGAACCTTAAAGGAAAAAATAAGAAAAAGATAAACAGCCTTGACTTGGAGCCTCCAGATGCTGCCCCTTTCCTGGGAAGCTTCAGTGAGTATTTGGGACACAAAGGCGTCCTTCTTCCAGGGCCTTGGGACTCTGCTCAGGAGGTCACGAAGTTCCCTTGGAGCTCTTCATTTTGCACCAGCAATTCCTCCCACTTTGATGAACAGCCACGTGAGAGTGTGTGGCACCGTACCAAGCCTCCTTCTGTCTGGTTCTCTGGCTGCACAGACTGGGGGAAGTGTCCTACCTTCCTTGAGGTGTGGAGTTATACCTCCCCTGTGAAGTCCTCCTGATCTACACCAGCACAAGCTTCACACAGTTCTCCTCTGAGCTCCCAGCAGGCCCTTGAAATGCCACCCCCCAGGACATAAAGTGTGTGTCTAAAGTTTAGGTGGAGATCTGAGTCACCACTGGCCCCCTCGCACACTGTTGGTGCAAGTAATTCAGCAGATGAAGGAATGGGCAGAGGAGCCAAGGACACGGCGGCACAGACCCTGGCGCAGCATCTCTTTTCCTTGTCTCAGCACCACCTCGGCCGGCCCACGACTCATCGTCTTAGTGGACTTGCCCGTGTGCCCGGGTGGGTGGAGGGAGAACGCAGGAGGAAGGGTCCTTGTCATGTCAGGTCCAGTCAGATGAGGCGGGTGAATAAGATTTAGTTACTGGTCACCCAGTGCGCCCCATCTTCAGGCAATGGTGTGACATTGCAAAAACCAGTCCAGTTCCCAGTGATCCTCATGGTATTCGGTACATGCACACCCTTCTCCATACTGATCCAAGAGCGGCCTGGGTGATGAATGGAATAGAGGAAGTGATGGTGGGGATGTACAAGGCTAGGACAAAGAGCACTGCAGCTGGACTCGAAGGTGCACATCTGTAATTTCAGAGCTGGAACTAGAAGTCATGGAGGGTTGGGGGTTCAAGGCCAGTCTGGATACATAGTAAGACAAAAATAAATGAATAACCCATATCAAACAAAACCAAACAATGAAAAGTACCCTGGCCCTTGGCGTCTGCGGTGCAGGAAGCCATGCATGGAGAAGTCCACATGGAGAGGGACAGAGACCAACAGCCAGCAACTGTACCAACTTGCCAGTCATTTAGGTGGGCCACCTAGAAAGGGGACCCTGCAACCTCAGTTCAGCCTCAATTTTGTGTGTGACAGAGTGCATGGAAGCCAGAGGACAATCTGGGGTGCCCTTTGACTAGTTTTCTGAGACAGAGTCTTTCTCTTCTCTCATACGCAGATTTTATATATTCACATACATGGCGGAGGAGATTGTGAAACTAGAAAGTGGACCACAAGAGGGAAAAAGTAGGTTTTAAGAGAACAGGGGAATCAAAACAACAAACAAACAGGGTGATAGAAGACATGTGACATGGAGGAGACATGGTGCTAAGCTCTGCGAGGTCACATCAGTGACGACCCCTCTTTCAGATAGCTGACACTCTGGTTGGGAGAACAGACAATAAACAGAAGAAGTGTGACACACTGGTTTTTCATCCGGAAGTACGGTGAAGAACACAGGAAGGTGAGCGTCATCTCAGTATTGAGTCAAGGACTTGCTGACCAGTTGACACCTGATGGAGGTAGAGGGCGAGTCCTGTGATTGCCAGGGAAAGAGTGTTCCGTCAGAGCAGCCATCGCTGTAGAGGCCCGGATGTGGAAGAGCCGTCAGGGGGCTGCGCGGATGGAGCAGAGGGGCCAGCACAAGAGAGTGGGAGGGAAGTGGGTCGATGGCCGCCGAGCAGGAGAGGGAGATGAACTGGGGAGCTGAGACAGGGTTTCGAGGGCCAGGGGATCTTTTGTAAAGCACTCTGCCTAGATCTCCTTCCTCCCGGGCTTCCCTGGCACAGGCAGACAGGAACCTAAG
This sequence comes from Peromyscus attwateri, assembly GCA_902168425.1. NCBI lineage: Eukaryota > Metazoa > Chordata > Mammalia > Rodentia > Cricetidae > Peromyscus > Peromyscus attwateri. The sequence goes on along the minus strand of CABHPP010121157.1, from coordinate 44,205 downwards.
TTCTGGCCACATCTGCTCACACGGGGCCCTCAGCCCTTCCTTTCCCAGGGGACTGCAGGTATATTTATATGTTCAGTCCTGCTTGGGGTTGCTGGGAGCATGAACCGGGTGTGGTTCTGCCTAGCCTCCCCTCCCACGGGGCCACTGGGAGCCACCCACTGTAGCCCTGCTGGCTTCCCTAATGGGAGCACCGATGTAGAGCTCTGTGAAACCTTAAGAAACTCTGTGCCCAAGTAGACCGATATGGGACCCAGGTCACCCACCTCCCCCAGTGAGCACACCCTGAGCTGGCTTCCTCTAGTCGATCTGCCCACCCTCAGAAGCCAGGGCCTTCCAGGCTCACTCTCACTGTTCTTTGGCTCCACATGAACTCCACCCATTTTATCAGATACAGAAAGGCCTGGATTCTGGCGGGGGCTGTCATCACTAGCAGGACCGAGGCCCCAGCCAGCTGGCCAAATTTTCTGGACATTCACGTTTGGACACTGGTATAGCTGCTTTCTTGGGTCCACCCTCTCTCATCTCCTCTGGCCACACTTCCTGTCCCTGTCCTAGGTTTGCTCTTCCTCAACTATCTCTGAGACTCTGGTTTCCTAGACTCTTCCTGGTTTCACAGTCTCTGCGGATCATGCCCAAGCCCTTTTTGGATCTTCAATTCAGTGTCACTGTCCCTCATAGGTGCTATTTCTGAAAACAACCTAAGGCACCCAACTTCTGATTTCTTAGACATGTTAAGAAGGCTGACTCTGTGTTTGTGGTTTGCACACTGCCTGTCCGTGTCTCCAGTGACTCAAGCCCCTTTGCTAAGCCGTTTTCAGACTGGACTGTCAGCCTGATGCAGTAGTACGGAATCCATTATTTTCTTCTTTACCCTGCAGAACTCAACAGAGATAAATCCTCCAGCACCCCACCCCTCCCCAGGCACTCTGTGACTCAGAAGCCCCACACTGCAGAACAAGAGGCCTTCCCGTTTCCCACCTCCGCCTCTGACGGTTGCTCTCTCCAGCGCTGATGAGCCTTTATTGCAGTGATGGTCAGGGCTTGGTCCTGGGGTGGTGGTGTTATTAAAAACAGATTTAATAATGCTCTAAGCAGTTAGCCTGCTGGGCCAGCAATGGTTCATCATGGTCATAAAGCTAAGCGGGATCATTGGGGTCAGCTAATCTCTGCTTTTAGACATAGCCACACCTACGTCATTCCAGAGAGATGGGATTATTTTTTTATTTGTTATTTCTCAAAGACTTTCACAGGGCTGGAGCTCAGAGTTCAGCCTCCTTCAAAAATTACATCTAGGGTTATAATGTTTCTGTGGCTATACCTGGTATGTGTGTGTATGTGTGTGTGTGTGTGTGTGTGTGTGTGTGTGTGTGTATGTGTGTGTGTATGAAGTGCACACTTTAGGGTTTCCATGGTGCCTATGTCTGCTATGTTTGCCCCAACATGTCCCTTGCCAACCTTTTCAGGCACAGGGCTGAGACAACAGCCTTAGAAGGGTGTTCCAGCAGCAGGGTGGTGGTGGGGGCTCCATAGCTCAGGGCTATCTGCCTCACTGTTTGCTCTGTGATCTCAGGTGAGGCTGTTACCTCATTGGGCCTTAGTTTCCTTGGCGTGAAGGGGAACTAAGAGCTATGACTTTGCAGTTCTGTGGCACTTGCAGGGCTGAGTACCATGTGGCTTGTCCATTGTAGGAGCTCTATCTGCAACAGCGATTGCTGGGAAGAGAGAAAGACGGGAATAAGAGGCACCAGGAACATTATGGCTTGAGAGTCCCCTGAGAACAGACTGTGTGGTCACTGTAGGCATTCATAGACGGAGTGACTCACCAGGGTAGCCCCTTAGCACACTGTGTAAACTCCTGGGGATCTCAGGGCCACCTGAACTGGTGGGGTACTACAGATTACAGCTGTTTGCATCCAGGATACTAAGCTGCCAAGTTAGTACTTCCTGGACTCTGGCTGTGGAGGACGTAGGCACATGTCCCTGTGTTCTGTGGGATGCAATATATGTTGCCCGACTTGATGAGAAGCAACCTGTTTCTGGGCTTTTGGTTTCCATGGTAGCAGAGGGAAGAGGAACCAAGCAACCATGAATTATGCCTAAGGAAAAAAAAAAAAAAACAAGGCAAGATTTGATGATGGGGGAACCTAGTGACTGCTGTAGCTACATGTACACAGATTTCAGAGATGCACTTATATAACAAATATTTACAAGCACATCATGCTTTCTTATGCTTCACAGATATTACATTTTGATAAGTCAAATGCATATGGTGACCCTGTAGGAGCTCACACTTTAGCAATGTTTTCAGTACTATATTGATTATGATGACCCAAGATCAGTTATCTTTGGTACTACTATTGTAACTGCTTTGGGGTGTCTCCAGTGTTGCCATATTGATCCAGTTTAATCTGTACGTGCTGTGGTCTTTGTCTGCCCCACTGACTGGTTTTTCTCTATCTTTCTCTCTCTATTGCCGCACCCCCACCCCAAGATACAACAATTTTGAAACCAGGGCAATTAATTATTCTACAGTAATCTTGGAAGAGTTTCACAGAGAAATGAGGAGGAAGGCATGGAGGATGCTTAGACAGACCCAAAGCTGGGCCTCGTGCACCATATCGCTATGCAAAAGTGAAAGTTCTTGAAGGAAATGAAAAGTGAATGCATGCATGACAACATTCCTTCAGCCAAGAGCAAGGTCCCGGTTTCTTCTGCGCTGCTGGGGAGGCTGACAGAAGTACGGAAGCTGCTGAGGCCGAGGCTGAGGCCAGCAGAAGTTGGCTCACCAGACCTAAGGAAAGCAGCTGTCTCCACAGCATGAACGTGCGAAGGGAGTCAGCATGAGTCCACGGAGAAGCTGGAGCCAAGTCCAGAAGACAGCTATGCTAAGCAATAGTGTAAACAGCTTTTTCCTGGAAGAAGATGCCATTGGGGCTTTCAGAGCTGGAGAAGAGAAGTCAGTGCTTGCTTTCAAAGCTTCCAAGGACAGGCTGACTCTCCTGGTAGGGCTGGTGCAGCTAGTGACTTTAAGTGGAAACCAATGCTCATTTGCCATTCCAAAATTGCTGGGGCCCCAAAGAGTCGCACTCAGCCCCTCGCCTGGGCTCTGTAACCGAACAACAAAGCGTGGAGGACAGCACATCTGTTGGCAACATGGCTCTGGCTATTTTAAGCCCACTGTTAAGAACTACTGCTCAGAGGAAGGGTTCTTTTAAAAATGTTACCACTCATTGGCAGAGTCCCCGGTCACCCAAGAGCTCTGATGGAGATGTATGAGATTAACATTGCTTTCATGCCTCTAACACGGCATCCGTTTTGCAGCCTATGGACTGAGTAATAATTTTGAACTTCCAAGTCTTATTATTTAAAAACACATTCCATGAGTCTGGAGCTGGACCTGAGCAAAGGAAATGGAAAATGTTCAGGAAAGGGTTCACTGTTCTAGATGCCATTAAGAATGCTCATGGGGGCGTCCACACAAGCACGAGGGCCTGAGTTTGAACCCCATGTCCACATAAAAGTGGGGCACGGTGACACACATTTATAATCCCAGCACTGTGGGGGTGGAGACAGGCAGATCCTGGGGGCTCACTGGCCAGACAGCCTAACTGTGATTCTGAACTCCTGCTTTAGTAAGTGATCTTGTCTCAAAAAATAACAGGGAGAGCAATAGGGTGAGGCAGCTGATGTCGCCTGTGGCCTCCACACACATATCCACAACAAGCACACACATGTACACGCAACACACACGCCATACAGATAAAAGAAAATAAGAAAGAAAGAAGAATATTTTTTGACTCATGGAAAGAGGTCAAAACATCAATATGAACAGGTGTTTGGAAGCAGCTGATACCAGCCCTCATGGGTGACTTTGAGGGTCCCAAACGACAAACGAGGAAAGAGCTGTTCATGCAGCAGGGACAGCAAGAGAGCCCGGATTGGAGCTGGAGAGGTGGCTCAGCGGTGGAGCACTTGCCTAGCACACAAGGCCCTGGGTTTAACACCTTAAAGTTTCTTAAAAAAAAAAAAAAAAAAAAAAAAAAAACATTGAAAATGAATGGGTGACTGGGAAGAGCTGAGATCAGAAGTGGAGCCTGAAGCTGCGGCTGAATTGCAATCATCTTCTGATAAAACCCTGATGGAGAAGGAGTTGCTTCACGTGGACAAGAAAAAGAAGTGTTTCCTGGTGATGGGCTCTTCTCCTGGTGATGGGATGCGATGATTGTGGAAACAGCAACAGCCTTACACTACCATCGTCTTAGTTGGAGAAGCAGCCTGAAGGGTTCAGAGATGGACTTCAAGTTAGAAAGAAGCCCTGCTATACATAAATTGCTACCAAATGGCATTTCATGCTACAGAGACATCCCCTGTGAAAGGAGGAGTGTGGACAAGGCACACTTCACTGGCAGACCTTTCTGCAGCCACCCAGGCTTCAGCACCCGCCACCCTAACTAGCCAGCAGCATTTCCATGGAGGCAAGACCTTCCAGCATCGGAAAGATTACAACTCAGTGCAGGCTCAGGATGTTGTTAGCATTTTTTAGCAACAAAATATTATTAGTATTTTTTTATTTGTGTGTGTGTGTGTGTGTGTGTGTGTGTGTGTGTGTGTGTGTGTTCCACATGTGTGTGGATGCCCCCATAGGCCAAAGGACGGTGTCAGAGTCCTTGGAACTGGAGTTATAAGCAGTTATAAGCTACCGGACATAGATGCTGGGAACTGACCCCTAGTCCTCTGGAAGAACAGCAAGTGCTCCTAACTGCTGGGCCATCTCACTAGTTCTGCAACAAAATACTTAGAAAGTATACTATATTTTAGAGGCATTATATTGCAGATGTAGTAAATTAAGGTATAGTGAGAATATAATTTTTATGTGCACTGGGAAATAAAAAAAATGTGAACTATTCACTTTACTGCTGCATTTGCATTGTTGCCCCGGTCTGGACCCAAACCTGCAACGTGTTAGAGGTGTGCCTGTTTGAACACCTACCGGCGACCAGACGCCAGGACATGTCAGTGACTGTAACAGTCAAGATCACCGATCTTAAGAGGCTGGTCAGCTGGCAGGCAGGGGTAGGTAGAGAGGCAGACGATGAACGATATACAGACATAATACGATACACAGGCCACACAGTTGAAGGTACCGAGGATGAGCATGGCTCTCAGTTGATTGGCATGGATCTGAGTGTTGGGAAGCCCACAGAATCAGTGGGCGGAGTCCAAGTAAAGGCAAATGGCTGGCTGGCCCGGTTTCTGGCAACACTGTGATGGCACAGGTACCACTGTAACCGTGTGTCCAATGGCACCACTGCTGTGGCTCGTGGACATTTAAAACTGCCCCACACCCCACTTCAGTGCTGGGAACGTAGTGTCAACTGTCTGGGGCTGGGAATAAGGGAAGCCGTGTTTTCAGCTTGCACTGTGGGAGGGAGTAGGGGCTTTTGTCTCTCAGCAAGGGTGTCCTCTCAAGAGTGGACTCTTAAACACCGCTCCGGTCCGGGATACAACCTACGAATGCCCAAGGAGACAAAAGCCCTTGTATTAATTTGCTAAACCTACTGTGACAAATTAGGGCACTTAAAACAGACATTTATCATCTCATGTTTTGGAGCCTAGAAGCTTGAAATCAGGGTAACACTGGGGTTCCCCTGTTGAGGGTGGAGGGGCAGCCTGCTCCCTGCTTCTCTGCTGGTCTCAGACACTTCTCTGCTTGTTGATGGTGCTGTTGTGCGTCTTTACGTGACCTTCGGTGTATGTGTCTGTGTCCAAACCTCTCCCTTCTAATAGTAAGGGCATCAGGCACACCGGATACCCTAATGGCTCCCCTTATACCAGAGTTCCCCCTTTTTTTTTTTTTTTTTTTTTTTTTTTTGGTTTTTCGAGACAGGGTTTCTCTGTGTAGCTTTGCGCCTTTCCTGGAACTCACTTGGTAGCCCAGGCTGGCCTCGAACTCACAGAGATCCGCCTGGCTCTGCCTCCCAAGTGCTGGGATTAAAGGCGTGCGCCACCACCGCCCGGCTAGAGTTCCCCCTTTAAAGACACTCCATAAGGTCACATACTGAGGCAGTGTGGGGCTGGTAGGACTTCTGTGTATCTTTCCTGGGGAATGCAGCTCAGTTCACAGCAGTTCCCTTCAGTAGAAGCTGGTTGGCTTTTTTCGTGACTTTGCTTCACTTCTCTTCCTTACAAGAACAGGGTGGCTTTCATACTGATGGTTTTTGAAAGATATTTATGCAATTGTCAATTTTTAAATTATGAAAATTAAATAAGTCTGCCTTGCTGTTTCAATCATTCATTAAAAAAAAAAAACAACAACAACCCATCAGTTAACAGGGCTTGGATTTGTTCTCAGTCATTTTTGTTGATAGGTTGTAGCGCTAATGTTCCAAGCGTCCCTGGCCACAGGGTAAATGTTTTTTCCATTACTAACTTGTGGTGCAAAACACCAGCGAGGGAAGTGAAGTCGTTCTCACTGCTTTTGGACAGAGACAACACGTGCAGCGTGTGGGCTGTGGGAAGAGCCAAGTACCAATTCACAGTGAAGACCTGTCGCCTTGGCCCACCCAGGAACGGCTTATCCGTCACTCAGGCCTTCTGTCCAAACGTGCCTGACATCCCAGTGGTTATGAGAAAGGACACATGCACGTGTGTGTTACATCTGAGTCTGGGCCACCTTTGCTCTGTCCTTTTGGGTAGCTTTTCCTGGCTGGCCAGGGTGTGCCAGGGATTACCTCTGATGTCACATGCCCACATTATTGGGAAGGGAAAGGGGGTTTTGGTGCCAGGCACAGGTCCCTGGTCTCCCCGATTCTTTCACATTTTCATCACCTCCCTTCATCTTATTCAGAAGCCCTGATGTAACCAGCTGTTCTTTGTAGATGGGACAGTGGGGTCACTGGGGCACACAAGCAGTAGCACGCCTTTCTGAATAGTGCTAGAAAAAAGGAATCTTGAAACTAACAAACCCCCAGTAAACTTACGTGTAACAAAAGGTGGAGAGATAGACACATGGAAGAACCCCCCTCCGCCCCCAGAAAACTCAGCATGGCTTTCCGTGTTCTCAGAAGAGGGGCTTCTAGCCCCCGGTAGAGGAGACTCTGTGGAAAGAGTAAACAGGAAGTGCCAGGAAGCTATTTTTTGTTTGGTGCTGTCTTTACTTTCCCTCGGCTCAGTGGAAAATGAGTCTAGATTTCACAAAACTCCTTGGTGAACAGCAAACAGAACCTGCGGCCGCGCCAAGGCGTCATTCCTCAGCCGCGGTTTGGATGCAGTTCTGCTCCGTGGAGACCTTGGAAGGCCGGGGGCTGAGCCCAGCAGGAAGCAGGTGGTTCACTTTAGACAGGGCTGAGAGTGGAGTGGCCAGCCAGGCCATTGTGCCCGCGCCCAGAGATGGTGCTGTCCTTCACAGGTCCTGTATGCTGTCATGCTCTGGGTAGTGTCCACACAGGAGGGGAAGACAGCGAGGAATGCTAAGCTCCCTGGAGGTGGTGGGGGGTAAGCAGTGGGAGGGAGGAAGGCAATGGGGACAGTGATATCATCTTGTCTGAAGGCAGAGTTTTAGAGTTCCCAACGTGGAGCAGGAATGCATGGCTTGCAGGGAGTGGGAGTGGGGGTGGGGATGGGGATGGGGGTGGGGGTGGGGGTGGGGGTGGGGTGGGGGTGGGGTGATGACTGTACTACCTGAAGGGGTCTCTTCTCACTCTCATTAGTTCATGTCTCTAGTTTGCGCTGAGGCACCCACCCAGCTGTGCACTCCCCGGTGGACAGAATGGAGGAAGGTTTTGTTGTTGCACCCCGGTTCTGCTTGCTTCTGTGACTGTAATCTTTCCACTTTGAAGAGGGTTCCCCTTCTGCCCTGTTTCCTCAGCACCCCTTTCTGTACCCGCTTTTTCGGTTAGCCATACCTAAGCCGTCATTAGATGAATACATGAGTGACTCTGAGCCTTTAAAAACTAACAAAGCAGTGTTTATTAAGATAAAGCCAGGCAGTTTCCCAAGGCTTTCTAGTCACTCACGCAGGCTCATCTTTCCTTTCTTGCCTGAAATACTGCCTCCTCTGGTGTCAATTCCCACTGACCGGTTTGCACTATAGTCTGAGACAATGCCCACTTTTATGGAGCCAGAAGCCACACTTAACATCAGGCCTTTTGGGGGTCCAGTGGTCCCCTGACTGGCTGGGGACTGAGTGGGTATTGTAAGCATCTCTGAAGTGAGGGGCTGAGCTGCTGTGGCCTCCCAGAGCCAGACTAGGTCCCCAGTAGCTCCCTGAAACACACCGCTGTCCCCAGTCCCTAACCCCAACGCTTGCAGTCTCTGCTTCTCTTGCTTTCCTCCTTCTCAAGTGACAGCCCTGAGCTCTTTGGTTTCATTCCCCTACTCTCTAACCTCAGCCAAGGTCCTCTGCTGACCCTTCCTCCTTCATGCTGTGACATGATGGACTCCTCGCCTGTGACTGTGCCCATGCCTCCTGTGTTCTGGAGAGGAGGCATGTGCTCCCCAGGGCCATCTTGGAAGTCACTATCCAGCCTGCAGTCCAGCCACAGCTGCTCGTTTCCGGTAAGAAAAGATGGGCTGCAAATGCACACTTGGAATCAAATCCTCATCTCTTGGGTACCTGTTGTTCCATCTCACACAGACAGAGAATACCAAAGGATGATGGGAAGTCTCACCTGTTGTTCCGTCTCACACAGACTGAGAACACCGAAGGATGATGGGAAGTCTCACTCGGTTTTGTTAGGGGATTTCTGAAGATGCTGACAATGTCCTTGTGGTTTGAGTCGGAAATGCCCCCCTAGGCCCACGTTTTGAACATCTATTTTGAAGGCTGTGGAGTCTTTCAGAAGTGAGGCTTGGCTGTCAGAAGTAGGTCACTAGGGATAGACCTTTGAAAGTTCCCCTTGCTCCTGGTTCTGACCCGCCCTCGGCTTCCATGTCTGTAGTCATGTGAACAGTACAGTCACATTTCCACCACCGTGGGGGGAGCTGCCCCCACCACCATGCCTTCCCCATTGTGCTGGACCAAAACTTGTGAATGTGAACCAAGCCAGCTTTTCCTTAGGTTGTTTCTGCCATGGACTTGACAATACCAACCAGAAAAGTGACTAATGCGGTCCTTTTTAGTTATTTGTTATTATTTTTTATGTGTGTGAATGTTCATATCTGTGGATGCTGTGTAGGCCAGAGGTGAACATTAAGTATTCTTTTCAATTTTGGGGAGGCAGGATATCACACTGATCCTGGAGTTCATTGGCTGGTAGATTGGTCCTCCAGTTTGTGTGACAAGTATTTGACTGTCTGGGCCAGCTCTCAGCCTGGAAAGTCCTAATACAATATTCACGGTCATGTTGCATTCTTAGATATGAAGCAAATGCCACCATTTTCTTCTCAAGTCTAGTATATACCGGATCTAGCCACTCGAGGCCTTTGGAGCTGCCCTCCCCACGTGACAGGCATATACCGAGCTTGCTTTGAGCTATTACCGGTTTCTCTTTGTTTTGGTGGGGCTTTCTCCTATGTCCTGGTTCTTCAAAGACCATGTTGATCTGTATATTCATTTTCTAGGCCACTGCAACAAATTATCACATGCTTGGTGGCTTGATGGTCAGCAGGGCAGTGCTCCCTATGAAGTCCCTAAAACAGAGAGTCATCTTTGATTTCTTCTAGGTTCTGGTGGCTCCAGGTACTTTTTGTTGTGATTTCAAGACTCTCATTTCTGCCTCCATTTTCAAGCGACTAAGTCTGAGTTTTCCTCTCTTCTATCTTTTTAAAGGATACCCCGCCGGGCGGTGGTGGCGCACGCCTTTAATCCCAGCACTCGGGAGGCAGAGCCAGGCGGATCTCTGTGAGTTCGAGGCCAGCCTGGTCTCCAAAGCGAGTTCCAGGAAAGGCGCAAAGCTACACAGAGAAACCATGTCTCAAAAAACCAAAAAAAAAAAAAAAAAAAAAAAAAAAAAGGATACCCACTTTAGGGGCCACCCAGGCAATCCAGGTTGATTTCCCTCTAAAGGACCTTAATTATCAGGGCTAGGGAGATCGCCCTGTGGTTAAAGGTCCTGCTGTACAAATGTGAGAACCAGAGTTCAGATCCCCAGATCCCATGTAAATGTTGGGTTGGTGGCTCACCTGTAATTCTAGTACTTGGAAGGCAGAGATGGGGACTCCTCACAGCAAGCTGCAAAGCCAGACTAGCCCAGTCCATGAGTCCTGGGTTCAACTGAGAGACTTCGCCTCAATGAATAAGGTAGAGGGTGATCAAGGAAGACTCCTGGTACCAGCCGTGGGCTTCTATGTGCATGAGTGCACCACACACTACATTACACAAGAGAGAGGAGGGGATGGATGGAGAGAGAGAGAGAGAGAGAGAGAGAGAGAGAGAGAGAGAGAGAGAGAGAGAAAGAGAGAGAGAGGTCTTAATAACTTTTGTAAAGAACCTTTCCCCAAATAAGAGCTTTATTTTTGGGTTGCAGAGAGAACATCCATTCTGTGCCACTAGACTACTACCATCCTTATTCCTCTTAAGACCACTTAATCTAGGTGACCTTTATCTCGTTATAGCTCCCAGGTTGTCTGTTCAAGTGCCCTAAGAAAGACATTTCTGACATGCCATTGCGCCATGTAGGGATTGTAGCAATGGTGGTAAGAATAGGATAAGAGTTATATGTCAGGGCTGGAGAGATGGCTGAGCAATTAAGAGCACTGGCTGCTCTTCCAGAGGACCTGGGTTCAATTCTCAGCACCCACATGGCAGCTCACAACTGTCTGTAACTCCAGTCCCAGGGGACCTGACACCCATGGCAAAACGCTAGTGCACATAAAATGAAAAATAAATTAAGTAATTAAAAAAAAAGAGTTGTATGTCTTGGGTGTATGACCAGTGTACTGGTCAAGTCACCCAATCCTGTGCAGGGCTAGGACACAGTAGGGTGTGTACAAGACTAGACTTAAGGACTAACTTACTCTTGGTGTTCTGCACATACAGGAGAGCCTTCTCACGACCCTAAAAGGAAGATTTCATGACTTCCTTAAATTTCATGTTCTAGGTGTCACTCTCAATTCATCTGACTCTAATCTCTGTGTTGTTGTGTCCTCTGATTTTCTAATATGGGAAGTGTAGAGAAGACCTCCCTACTGGATAAATCGTAAGGATAAAAGAGCAACTCAAGTAGAAGATGAAGTGTTTCCTGCTTCAAATACCTGCTGTTTCCACAACTAGACGGTAAGCTCCCAAGATGCTGGTCTTCATGTCTCATTCATTTTATGTTCCTAAAGACTATAAGCTGTCAAGATTTGGAAGCAGCCAAGATGTCCTTTGGTAGATGAATGGTAAGCTGAGGTACATCCAGACAGTGGCACCTTATTCAGTACTAAGCAGAAATAGATTACCAAGCCATGAGAGGACAAGGAAAGATAAATGAATACTAAGAAATAAAGGCAGCCAGGCTCAAAGGGCTGTGTATGGCATGAGAAAAACCGTATGAGGTTCCAGAAACAGCAAAACTTCCATCAAAGCAAAACGACCAGAGGCTAAGTGGGATGGGAAGGTTGGGGAAGCACAGGGATTTCAGAGCATCTTTGGTATGACACTGTGACGGTGGATGAGTGTCACTAAACCTTTAATCAAGTTGCAGAATACACACCTCTAAGAACACTGTCTTAGTTATGGTTTCTATTGCACTGATGAAATACCATGACTATAAGCAACTCGGGAAGTTCTTTTGCTTATCCTTATGTCACAGTCCATTATTGAAGGAAGTCAGGGCAGGAACTGAAGCAGAGTCGATGGAGGGGTGCTGCTTACTGGCTTGCTCTTCCTGGCTTGCTCAGTCTGCTTTCGTTCTATTTTTTTTAAAGTAATATTTATTTATTTAATTATTAAATGTTTTCATTTATTTTACATACCAACCACAGTTTCCCCTCCCTTCTCTCCTCCTGTTTCCTCCCCCCCCCCCCCCCCTTTTGCCCCCCCCCCCCCCCTTCTGAACGGCGCCTCACCCGGCTTTCTTATAGGATTGAGCACGGCCAGCCCATGGTGGCATCACCTACAAGGGGCTGGGCCTTTCCACCTTAATCACTAATCAAGAAAATGCCCCACAGGCTTGTCTACAGGCCAGTCTTATGAAGGCATTTTTCAACTGTGATTCCCACCTCACAGATAACTCTAGCTTGTAGCAAGTTGACAAAAACAAAAACCCAAAACTGACCCAGAACAGGGACCCTAATGGAGATGAGGAATGAGGCATGATAAGGATTCGTGGTAATAAGTTCACTGATGGTACCAAATACGCCACTGTGAGGGAGAATGTTGGTAAAGCATGGGGACTGGAATTATGTGGGAAATCTCTACACCTTCCGCTCAATGTTCAAGAAGCAAAATCAAAAGTGTTCTAAAACAACACCAAACCAAACACACACTAAAATTAGTAGGCAACCAATTTCGATCTAGTGGCTTCATGAGTATTTGTCAGTTTGAGTCATTTGGTAGTTGGATGAATAGTCTATAATCAGGCAATGATCCTAAGCTTTGAGTCTCTAGATCAAGCACTCTCAAGCTGATTCATTTTCTTGCAGGTGCATTGTGTTCAGAAGGCTTAGGTAAAGTGCTCTGGACATGGGGAGGAAAGCCCAAACCTCAGAAACTGTCTGAGGTTTGTTTTAAAATTCAAACCAGGAAAGGAAAGGTTCTGGAAGTGGATGTGCTAGGAGACTGGTCATGCCTGCAGAGCAGCTGCTCACATGTGAAGGTTCTGGAAGTGGATATGCTGGGAGACTGGCCACACCGGCACAGCAGCGGCTCACCCTTGGAAGGAGGTTCCTTGCTGGAACATGGATACTATCTTGCATCTTGCCCAGGACTCTGTGAACTTCCTAGCAATGGCTTGCTCAGCCGGGTGTACCTTGAAAAGTCATTTATTTGCTATGGGGTTGATATTCTTCTTTTCTGCTGTGATTGGGACTCAGTAAGTCTCAATAAGGACTCACATTGAAAGGGGGTTTTCCTAGTTCAGCCATAGCTCCTGGAGCCAATTGTTCTCCTGGCACAGGAAAGAGTGTTGTGTGGTACCCTCAGGCTGGTAAGAAAGGGACAGACAAGAATTTCTGGGTGGGAAGGCTCTTCCTTGGATTTACCACAATTGCTGTTTTAAAGCAATGTGTTCAATAACCCCAGACTGGTCTATATTTGAAACCATGTATGTGTGGATTATTTTTTTATTTTTTAATTTTTGCTTTTAGATGGTCATAATAAGAGCCAGGCTGTTGATGAGTCTAATGATTAGAAGCAGCCACAAAATTCCTTATACGATCATGTTCAGTTCAACTCTGAGCTATCAGCAGTGCAGAATGTGTGGTGTTTACCTAGCAATCTCCCTGAGAGACTCCATGAGAGACATGGAGGCAAGGTAAATGTGTATTAAGAAATGAAAGAAACCAGGCTCAAAAGGCTGCATATTTTATGATCCCAGCTGTATGACATCCTAAAAAGGTGAAACTTCAACAGAAAAAATACTGAGTTGAGGGATGGACGAGTGCCTGCCAGACACGTGCATTAGGCTTACTGTTGCTTAAAGATTGCCTTAATAGCAAGCCACAGGGTTTGCATAAAGCAAACTGGATGGGTGCTGGGAAGGTTCATTTTACTCACTGCTGTGTTCATAGCCTTCATAGTTCTATTAAATTGGCATCCCAGAGGCAGGCTTCAAAGGGGCCAAGCATGTGCAGTCACTATTCCTGGATGCGTTATGTGCCTGGGAAACACAGAGCACGCAGATGGTTCTTGGCTTCATATCTCCGTTCATCTGAGTCATGTCCACCATCACACCTGCTTTCTTTGGAACCAAACTTAGACACTGTCACATTATTCTTCAATAGCCACAAGGTTGCACACATCCATGAAATCTTCCTCTTTTCCTTCTTTTTCCACTAAGAGAACAGAAACTCCAGCGCTGTACATGGAACATGTGTATGTGGAGGTGGGGGTGGTAGTGTGTGTGTGTGTGTGTGTGTGTGTGTGTGTGTGAGAGAGAGAGAGAGAGAGAGAAGAATGTATTCTTAATCTCTGCTTGAAAATCTTTTGGTGTATTAGTTTTCAAGGGATTTTGCTAAAGAGAGTGTTGTAGCGTAGGGTAAGCAAGCATTTAACCTAAGTGGCCGGATGGGAGAGACCTCTGCACTCATCGACTACGAGAGATAATTCCCAAAGCTATTACCAGAGTGGTACGTGGGACTGGGTAAATTCTTCCAGCCTGTTTAGTGATGTCCATGAAAGAATCACTGCTTTCCAAAGAGACAAAGTTGGACTCTGAGAATAAACTCATAACAAATCCATTTATTTCTTATATAAGCAAAACGATCCTAATATAAATATCAAGCATCTGATTTGTCACAAACCATGAAGTGTCAATTTTTTCTTTTTTTAGCTCTCCAGTGCTCAAGAAACAAGAAAAAAAAGTTGGATAGCAAGGGCAAAAGAGTCTGGACCAGGCCTTGGCAAACTACAGACATGGATTGGCTACTAATTTTTTGTTTGTTAATAATTGCAGATGTACATCCATTCTCACTTGTTTACATATTGTCTATAGCTGCATTTGTGCTATGATGGGATAGCTGAGTGGTGAGGGACAGACACCATATGGACAACACAACCCCCAAATATTTACTTTTTAAGTCTTTACTGAAAAAGCCAATCCTTGGTCTAGACAAACAGTCAGATGAGCCAAATGTTGGCCAAAGGTTCCCAGCTTACAACTCCAGAAGGGGTGGGTTGGCTTTGGCTGTTGTCAGGCACTGAGCATGAAAAAGAGGAAGAGAAACACTTTACAGGCCAGTAAACTAAGACTTCTGTCCACCTTGGTTTGGCGCACCACAGTTAGTAAAATTAGGTCTGAATATAATATATCTAACCTTGATTTCAAAAGCATTTCTGTACCGAATAATGAATTTCATTTCTCAAAACCTTTAATGCAAATGTTGGAGGGTACCAACATATTATTGTTAAGCTTATGTCTGCAAAATTCTACAGTGCTCAAAATTGGGTGTTGTACCGCTGAACGTGGTCCTAGTTCAAGGAAAACTCGTTGTTCTAATTGCTTCCCAATCTTTGAAACTAACGTCAAGATTTGCTAGAAATTTGTTGTTTAAGGCACCAGACACATAACTTAGCTAAGCCTCCCAGAGCCAACATGCTGTACACATTCAGTAAAACATGCCATTAATTATCTGACTGTTGCATCCAGATTAATGGGACACTTTTCACAGTGGCAGGAACTGTTAATAATAATTTGAAGTCAGAGATGGGCTTTGGGTTATTCCAGTTTGGTCAGGAGTTCAGGTTATAATAAATAAAACATTAAAAGACTAGAAACAATTAAGATTAGCATCTCACTAGCTCCAAGTTTAGCACCATGTACAAACACAAGTCTTCAGTGACACTGGGTGGCATGATTAAAGTATCATTAAGGATGGACCTTATTATTTAGTTACAATAAATGTGTCCTCTTTTCTCATTGTTTAAATATTAGGTCTAGCATAAACAATAAAAGTTACTACAGATTCTGCCTGCAAATGTATGTTAGTGAGTGTGCTAAGGGGTAGCAGAAAAGTCATTATGAGGCACAGGTTCTTCTATTGGCTATAGTCAATAGCCAGATTCAAGGAGCTGAGACCCAGTTCTCTGATCATTATTTTCCCTTTTTTAGAAAAACTGGCCAAGTGTAGCCAGAAGTTTCTCAGTCCTGCCTGGCCCCACAGTCCTGCAGCTGCTTATAAAATAATCACTCAGAGGCTTATGTTAATTACAAACTGTATGGCCTATGGCTTCAGCTTCTTGCTAGCTAACTCTTGGATCTTAAATTAACCCATTCCTATTAATCTCTATGTTACCACATGGCCATGGCATTGCCAGTCTGCTGGCATCTTGTTGCTCCTTTGGCAGTGACTAGTATATCTCCTGACTCTGCCTTTCTTCTCTCTGTAGCTGCTTGGATTTCCAGCCTGGCTGTAAGCTTTCTTGCCATAGGCCAAAACCGCTTTATTTGTTATCCAATGGGAGCCACACATATTCACAGCATACATAAAGAAATCCCACAGTAGCAAAGCTTCAGAGGACTTGGAGGGAGAAACAGTGTGTAGTATGAATATCCTAAGAATCTAAATGCCATTTTGAGACTTGCATTGGAAGCTAAAACATAGAAACCCACCCAATAAAGTATAGGGTCTGTAACAACTTAAGGCAAATGACATGTTTTCCTTCAATTTCAATGTAAATATAATAGGACCATAAGGCTGGCGAAAATGCTACCATTCTAGAGTTTTATTGAAAAATAAACATTGCTGCAAAATTTTTAACACTTTAAAAATTTGTGTGTCATACTTAACACAAAGACCATGATAAAATATGTGCTGTTTGAATTTTAGTACATATGCCACAGAGGTGAGCACCGTTTTATGTCTTAAATGCTCCCCATCCCATTTTTTTCTTAAGTTTTTGAGGCATGGTTTCTCTGTGTAACCCTGGCTGTCCCGGAGCTCACTCTGTAGACCAGGCTGGCCCTGAACCAGAGATCTACCTGCCTCTGCCTCCCCAGGGCTGGGTTTAAAGGTGTGCGCCACCACTGCCCAGCAAAGGTTCCCCCCCCCTCCTTTTTTCTTTCCGGAGTTGAGGACCAAACCAAGGGCCTTGCGCTTGCTAGGCAAGTGCTCTACCACTGAGCTAAATCCCCAACCCCTGTAGGCCCCCCCTTTTTAAGCAAAAAAAAAAAAAATGCCAGCAGCCAGGTCTTCGAGGTTTTGGTATATGTCATCACAGAATACCATTTGTGAATTCTGTTTTTAAAGAGGCCCTTTATTTTCAAAGGTGGATTTTAACAGAGTTGGTTTTCTGAAAAGAAGATTTGCCATCCTGACAGGGAAAAAGGAGTAAGTCCTCACGAAAGGCTCGTAGAAGATGCCTAAGAGAGCACATCAGACCTTTTTTTAAAGACAGGTTGTGGCAGCAGAGAGTGTTTTGAAGCCAACAAGCTGATTCTGCAAGCCACATGGAGGAGCAACCTATGCCTTCTATGGCCAAATCTCGAGCACACATTTTTGTGTGACATCCTGCTCAAGCAGCCAGGCTCTCATTAAGATACAGCCAGTTAGATGATCGCTAGGGAGAGATGCAGGGTGTGGGGAGCACTTTGAGTTACATTCCATGAAAGCATTAGACTGTTAGAGAGTAGGAGGCCCCCATTGTCCGCAGTGGGGGAGAGGACTGAATCGAATGTGCACACATGTCAGCGTGAAATAGCTGTGGACACAAATTGAACATGTGCACTTTTAAAAGGCGGTATCGAGTAACAGGCCAGCGGCATCCCTCTCGGCATTTTAGGCTTCTTTCTTCTCTCCACTCTGGCTCCGGGTTGAGTCACTTCCATCAGGCAAGCTTCCATAGGATAAGCCATTTGAATCTGGTTGTATTTTGTCCAACATTTGTTTCCCTGTGGAGATAATAATCATAAAAGACCTTTTGAGCTCTTAAAAGATAAAAATGTCCTAATAATTTCTCTCCAGTTCTGGCCACATTTTATGCCTTTAAAAAATACTATGTGGTTACCCTCTCCGTGAAAAAGACAAAACGTCAAGGAGGAAAGGCCCACAAAAATCTCCTAGCACTTGTCATGTGGTCACACACTTATCCACATGACATCTGCCCGCTCTGCACTGGGCCTGGGGACAGGCTGGAACAATCAGGAGAGCCACATAACCAGTCACTCATCTGCAGACCTTTCAACGCCGTGTTTTGTCCCCCTCCCCCCGTCTATACAACAACACAGGAAACATCATGGACCAGAGCTCCAAGAGCCACTGCAGACCCTGTACGTGAAGTTCTGTGAAGCAGAGAAGAGTCACATACAAACAAACCCTTTTATTTTCCAGCATTTTTATTTCTTACAAAAAAAAAATCAGTTTTAGATGAGCCCTAACGAGCACTGCTGCTGCTAATGCCAATCCTATCACTGAGCGCTCTTGGTTAGGTAGCTCACATAGCAAAGAGAATACCAAACTCACTCCCTTGGTCTTCATTTCTCAATCTTATAGAAACTTTGGCGACTTTTTTTGCTTTAAAGGCATGATGGACAAAACTATCTCTACTATTGCATGGAAACCTGTAGGTCACCCAAAATCCCTAGCAAAGCTGGGAGTGAGTGGGTGAGTTAGGGAGGGAGGGTGGTAAGGATGGCCGCCTTTGCTCTGGATTTTGCTTCTGTGTGTACTGTATGCACACAAGGTGGGTTGTTTCTCAGTGGAAATGAGCATTGGAAAGATGGCACTCATTGGCCCAGTCTGCATGAATGAAGTGAGGAAGGAGAGTGTTCACGTCCTGGTGATGGTGGTGGTCACTCTTGGCATCACAGGGAACAAGCTGCCTCAGTCTTCCTCAGGAATGCTATTCTTTAGCATCTGGACCATCAGTCCTTGGGTATCCCATCAAAGGGTCTGTAGGTGTCAGGAATTTGCCATTCCCCATGCATCCATGTCCTTTGACACTTTTAGGAAACCCCAGTGTGATCCTCCAAGTGACCCACATCAAGGGACTCTGGTCAGTTCCTCAACAATCTCATTGTTCTGTGCAGAACTGACATCTATAAATTATCAACATTACACCTCCCTGGGCTTCATCACTAAATGCATTTCCTGAGGTAAAAATTATGTTCTTATGTTAGCATCTAAAATAGTGCCAACAATGATTAATTTATAAGGGTAAGTTTTCTTTCTGTGTTCTAAAAAGATGACTTTGTGTGTGTGTATGGAGGTCAGAACTCTTGTAAGGTTGGGTTTCGCCTTCAACCATGTAAACTTGTGTCATCAGGCCTGGTGGCAAGCACTTCTATCCACTGAACCAGCTCAGGCCCAAGGACAATCTATTATAAACTAGAGAAAAAATTAGAGAAAAAATATACATATCTTTTTTTCTTACCAGGAATATTCCCAAAATCAATAAAAGACTGTTGTAGATGGTCATTTTCTCTATTTCTCGTCACCAAAAATACTCCAAGGAATGAGAGAAAGCACCTGTAAGAAACATGCTAATGAAGAACACAGGAATACTGAAGCACCCTAACTTTTACATGATGACATGAAGTCTATTAGTTTTGTATGTCCAATTTCTCATGGTAAACTGCCTCAAACTTGTCTTAATTCTTACAGCCAGTAAGAGTTATACCCAGAACCAAGACTTGGGCAGTTTCCAATAAATCTCTGCCCCAGGTTTTCACCATCTGGAGGCTAATTCAGGCTCTAAACCCTTTGGGTAGACACTAGGTCTCATTTTCTATCCATGCATGCCCAAACCCATTACTGGCATGCAACACAAGTGAAAAACAAGCTATTCTTTAATTTTCTAAGAATTCTCATTGTCCTTGGCCATAAGAGTACTCATAGTTTCCAGACCCCAGAAGTTTGGCCGCGCCCAAATGTCTTATGAAATTAAATTTTCAAGATAGATGGTTTCCTATGTTGAAAATAGACCAGGCTCAAGTTTGCGTAACAATGGTCATGCTGACTAGCCGATCAAGAGGCAGCTAAGCATTAACGGGGTGTGCCTGGAGCCTATGGAAGCAGCTATTCATTGGCAACACATCGGTAAGGTTCGGCTCTCTGTTTCCCAGCAATGTCAGCAGTGACATCCACCAAGTCTCCAGAAAGGGCCAAACTGGGGGTTTTATGATAAAAAGGGCAGCTACCAACCTGAAGCTACTTCATCTAAGACCAGCCTTGGCCTTTCACTTGGGTGATCCAACCTAGGAGCTCCGAGGGATTGGTGGCCTGATAGAGAACTAAACGGCTATGGAGGAACCACAGACACCAGTGGATTTATGATTTTGGCCGGAACTGAAAATCCCCAGTGTTTCAGAACTCTCAAAGGGGAACACAAGCCACAAAGCCAAGGGCACAAAGCCCTGCATAGAGTGTTAAGTTGAAAACTATGTTTCTTGTAGTATGTTCCAATTTTCTATACTTGAGGTACTGTGCCAAAAATCCTATACAAAATTAATAGAACTTCACATACCTTACCTCTGAGACTTTTACTCACCCAAAGAGATATATAAATACAGTAAGAAAGGCAGCACCAAGGAATTCCTGGTAAAATACGATGCCTGTATAAGAAGAGGGCAGAGCTAATTTTAGGGCAGGGGCATTTATAATAGCAACACATTATTTTTTTTTAAATTGTGTAAATAGCCGGGCAGCGGTGGTGCACGCCTTTAATCCCAGCACTCAGGAGGCAGAGCCAGGAAGATCTCTGTGAGTTTGAGGCCAACCTGGTCTACAGATAGAGATCCCAGGACAGGCACCAAAACTATATGGAGAAACCCTATCTCAAAAAAAAAAAATCGTGTAAATATATTTTTTCTATGTGTGGCTTCCCTTAAAATGTATATTCACTATTTTAATTTAAAAGACTCTGTGTGCTATTCTTACATTTCAAGCTACTCAAAAGACTTGCATGGTCTTGTAGGCCCCAGGCTGCCTGCTGCAGCAATGCTATCTCTTTGGCTATGTCCTATGTTCCGTAAGTCTGGCCAGATGCCCATACGGGCACTAGAGGAATCTCTGGCAACTGGGCGTTGCCTTGACCCATTTTTCTCCATGGAGCGTCCTGCCATTTTCTTCCTCTGGTTTTCCCCGTAGGCCATGGGGAAAAAAGCATGTATCATCTGGTTTAATGACTTCTCTTCTCTTCCAGTTAGTCCCAATGATTTCTTCATTTAGGGTCCAAAGGACTTTGCAGAGCTTTTATTAAGTAGGAAATCTTTAAGTCATGGACCATCTGAAACTAGCTGTGTGTGTGTGTGGTGGGTGCCAGTTTTGCCGGTATCTTTTAGAAGGTACTCTGTAGGTACTAGAGACACCATGGTGAGCAGGGTGAGCCCCGCCCTTAGGAGAAGCTTACTCAGTCTCAACCTCACCTCCTCACTTACAGAATGAACCTCATCCACTTCTGCTGAATGTTTCCACATGGATGCGCACTTCCCAAGCACTCCCTGTACTGTGATGGACCTCTCTTTAATCATGTGAAGGTTTTTGTTAATCTAGGCAATGCACCCTAATGATAACTTCTCTAAGGGCATGTAAGCTGTATCTACGTGCCCACTCTTCAGTCAAGTAGTAATGAGCTTGTTTGTACACACCTCCCCCAGTGTTTGAGACTTCTGTGTTATCAGAATGAGTTTCTGGAAATGGAATTTCTGTTTTAGAGAGCAGAGATTTTTTTTAAAAAATTTTAAAACTACATTAAAATTGTAACATTTACCATCTTAACCGTTTTTTATGTATGAAGTTCAGTAGTGTTAAATGTATTGGCATTGCTGCATATTCAAATCTGACAACAGTTTCATTTTGAAAACTTGAAACTGTGTTCTGATCAAGCATTTCCTCTTCTCTTCTCTGGTGACCACCACGTGTTTCTTTCAAGTACATGGACTCACTATTTTCCTTTTCTTTCTCAGATTGACTCGATTCTCTTGATGATCTCCTCGTGTTTCATCAGCACTGGAGCAGTGCAGACTTCCCTTGCTGTTGAACGCGAATCGTATTCTATTGTGTGCACTCAGCACATTTTTCTGTCCACTCATCTGTCAGTGGATACTGGGATTGCTTTCATCTTTTGGCTATTATGGTTACTGCTACAAATTTGTGTTCATTTTTGGGGTACATACACAGGAGTAGAATTACTGGATTGTAGAATAATTTTAAAAATTTTGAGTAACTGCACACTGTTTCCCATAATGGCTATATAATTTTATATTTCCATTTACCAATAGTACAGGAGTTAACATTCCAGTGTCTCATATCTTTGCTGTTACTTTTAAAAAAAAATTTAGTAGTGGCCACCCTAGGGTTGGAGTGATTACTCAGCAGTTAAGAGCATTAGCTGCTCTTCTAGAGGTCCTGAGTTCAATGCCCAGCACCCACGTGGTGGCTCACAATCATGTATAACTGTAGTCTCATGGGGTGTGATGCCCTCTTCTGGAGTACAGATGCACACGCAGACAAAACACCATACACATAAAATACATAAATAAATAAGCCTTTGACTGGGCATATTCCTTTAATCCCAGCACTCAGGAGGCAGAGGCAGGCAGATCTCTGTGAGTTTGAGGTCTACAGAGTGATTTCTAGGACAGCCAGGACTACATAGAGACACTATCTCCACAACAAAACAAACACCACCACACCAAACAGTAGTCATCCTCTGTGATGCGTGAAGTGACATCTCATTTTCTTTCCTTGCTGATTACTGATGGCTAGCATCGTCATTTGCTTATTGGCCATTTTATATTTTCTTTGCAGACACATTTAGGTCCTTTGCCCACCTAAAGTCAAGTCACTCAGGTTTTGGTGTTGACTTGTAGAATCAGAGTAGAAGCTTTATTAATGTCCTTGATAATACCATGAAACTCAGTCTGGGAGAGTGGCGCCAGCTCCCCAGCCCTGGGAGGTGCCTATGACAGGGCAGACTTGTCCAGGCTGGCTACTGCAATAAAAACCAACGCTTATTAACTTGGCAGGAAGGAACTAGCCATTTCACCTTTCAGCTGTGCCTTTCATTGCTGGGAGGAGAGGCCATCGAAAGTTTCATAGCTATTCCACATGCACCATCAGACGAGCTGTTAGCATTTCCAGAAGGCCCTGAGCATTATATGCTGCCCTAGTAGCTGAAAATCCTTCTGCTCAGGGAACTACATTATTTTTTACATTTTTCTGTATATTGATTATTAGGGTGTATGTCATACCTGTAATTCTTTTTGCTTTATTTTAGTTTTCTGATAATTCTAGGGCACATCAACATACAATCTTTTATCACTTTCACTAGAAAGCACTAGACACTAAAAAAGATAGATGCCTTGGGATATAATCTTTTCTTACAGTATATCTTTGAGGTTCAATTTTTTGGAAACAGAAGGCTGCATGAATTACTTCAAGAACCTGTCCACTGGCCTGGGGGCACACATCTGTGATCCCAGCACTCAGGATGCAGAGGCAGGAGGATCATGAGTTAGAGGCCAGCCTGGTCTACAGAACAAGTTCCGTAGCAGTAGCCTGAAAACGGCAAACACACCAAGTAGCTTGAAATTATTGATAATATTGAGCCAGGGCCTATCGTTATCAAATTTATAAATGATTTACTTGAATCTAGTGCATTTTGGTTTGGACCAAGTTTTAAGTTTGTACTTTTTAACATTATTATCTCTGCAAATGTAAAGGTATTTTCATTAAAATACAAGAGCTCTAAGAGAGGACTAGCAAATGTGGACTTTGTCAGGCTTTCTGTGCAATGGTAAATTAGGTCAGGGACCTCTCATTAAGGGACCTCTCTCATTAAGGTGATGTGGGCACAGAGGATGAGTTCAAGGAACTGGGGTGTTTGGCCTGCAGGGAAGACTCGAGAGGATTTTCCTGTCACTTTGATTAGCAGGAGCTGCAGGCAGAAGACTGAGAAAGTAGAGCAAAGGTGAGTGTCTTGAATTCATAAGGAAACTAATTTGAGCTCCAGAGTAAGGAAACACTTTCTAGTCGTTAGAACTCTCAAGTCAATGAGTCATCAAAACAGGGCTGAGCTGCATCAGGAGGCAGAAAGCACCAGGGAGTATTCACACCAAGGAGAGGACCATGGAGGAAATTAGACACTGATTGGAGGCTGGGGACATGGACTCCCAAAGCTTCCTTGTTCCTCCTTTGAGTCTGAAAATATCTTGTACCTGTGCTGGGATGGTTTCACCTCCCGTGGACAGCCAGGACTCACCTGCGATGATGGCGCTAGTTGTGAAGAAGACATGGTTGACTGGAACCAGTGTGGTCATCGTGTAGAGCTTTGTGGCTTGATTCAGGAACCTATAGAGATGGCAATTACTGAGGCTCCAGGTCAGCAGCGCTCAGCAGCACGCTAACAATAACTTGAAGAAATGCATGCTCTGTAGCCTCAACTACAAAGGAGAGGAAGTGCAGAGGAAGGGCACTTCCAATCAGCGGTCCGAGCTTCGATGCATCTGATGTATGAGATCAGATGTCAGGTTTTATGGTCTGTTTAAACCAACAACAGTACCAATGAAAAGCAATTAATCATATTCCGAGGCCACAGAAGTTTGAGTTGGAAGTGATTCAAGCTGCTGGACCAGTATCACACCGGGGCTGATTCATTAGGATAGACCTTAGAACCTGTGGAATATCATATCTGGGGAACATACAGCTGTCCGCTGACATGCCACGTGCCAAGAAAGCAGACAGAGAAGCAAAGGAATGTTTAATGTTTCAAAAGCAATACTTGGTGCTCCAGCTGCAGAGCACATGTGGGAGCTGAGCTTCTGCTCCGGCCACCCCCAGGAACTCAAGTTCCCACACTGGCTGTGCTGCTCTGGCCGAGACAAAGCAGTAATGCCTTGCATGGCATTACCTGGGAGGTTTCAAAAAGTACTGCTGTTAGGTAGGGCGAGTGATCTCACTCTCCAGCAAGGACAGCAGATGTCAAGAATAACTGGGAAAAAAAAAAGGTTTGTGGATAAAGCGTGTGTGTGTGTGTGTGTGTGTGTGTGTGTGTGTGTGTTTGTGTGTGTGTGTGTGTGTATACATGTACAAACAAACCTTGGGTAATTTTAATGGGAATCAAGGCAGAGGACTACATTTTTACTTTGTGAGAGTGTTAAATAAGGTTGACAGGATACAGTCTTCCTTTAGTTGTGTCTGCCTTTACATTCCTGAAGTGTGCTATAAAGTAATGACACTAATCACTAAATCCCCCAAGGCACCGCAGCAGCACCGATTAATTCAGAAGACAGAGGTGGCGAAATAGAATGGTGAAGTATGATAAACACACTCCGTCTTAGGAAGTGGATTTCTCCTGTCACTCTCCTGCCCCAGGCCCAAGATCTACTTACCCACAGGACAGACTGCTGCCATCTGTAGAACAAGCCCCACCCCTCATCAGCAGTTTGAGATCTGGTTTCCTTCTGGGCATTGGGAGATGCTTCTGCATAGTGTTTTGGGGTGAACTCTCTGGCTAACTCAAAAGAGCCCAGCAGGCAGAGGTTTAATCACAATGTGAAAAGTAGGGAGAGTTATTAAAACAGATGGAGGTGGGGGACAGGAATTAAAAATGTTCCATGTCACCAGTATTAGGACCCAAGAGAAACATGAAACAATCATTCCTAAATCCCATGGGTATGAAGGAAATTCTGGCCAAAGATACAAAGTTCTGGAGAAAGGGTTTTCCTCCGGGCCAAACGTCTGGTTTCGTCCATCTCTGGGCAATTAATGAGCGTGAGCTAAGAGATGGAGGTGAAGGGTTCATGCATTGCCTATATTTAGAAAGAAGCCCTGGATGTGGACCTGCCCCTTTGATTTATTGCTAATGACAACCTGTGTGCGATCGGTATTAATTACAAGCAGAAGAGCATCAGGGAAGCATCGAGCACACTTAGCTGGATGGCGGCCTCACTTCAGACTGCAAGACGTGAAGGCAGTTCTCAGTACAAACTAATCACTGGATGGAAGAGGAAAGCAAGGCACGCTGGCTGTGGAGAAGCCCAGGAATCCTGAAAGGCCACTGAGTTTGTGGACACAGACTTACTTGACTTGGAAGACACAAGAGGCCATCATGATGACAAGCATGATATAGAAGATGGCGTAAGTGAGCTGCATTTTACCCATCACAGAGAGAGTGATCATGCCTGAGACAGCTTTCACTGAAATCACAGTCAATGAGGCTGGAAGACAAGAACACAAATAAAATACATATTTGAGACCGATGTACAGATACATATCTGAAGTTTACTTGCTGGAGCGGCAAATGTGCCAACTGTGCTTTCAGGACCATGTTTGGGAAGGTGTGTGCCAGGGCAGACACACGCAGGGCTCCGCGGCTCACACTGTGTCTGCTGTGGGATGGGGGCCTTTTACTCTGCAGCAAGGTGCCCACTTTCCAGCCCCAGCTGTTGGAAGACTGCCACGGAGATGACAGGAAGCACTCTCAGATGGGAAAGGCAAAGGCAGTGAGGGGAAGCAACAGGCCAGAGCACCGAGGCCTTCCAGGGAAAATGACAGACGACAGTGGGAAGTCCAAAGCTGAACAGGCCAGAAGACGGGAAGCGAAAGGCTTCACCGAGCAGCCTGAGTTACTTACTGAGGGTTGTGCGAAGATTTTGTTAGTGAGTGTCATGTACTTTCTGACAAAGACAATAAAGAGAACCAGAACCAGGACTGAGTATTCATTTCTCAGACTGAACCATAAATATGACATTTACATGAGCAGCATCTTCTGATGTTCTGTGCTGAGGAGGGACGCCGGTGGGAACAACTTTCCATAGGTTCCAGAAATTTCCATAGGTTCCAGAAATCAATGAAAAAAAATGGACTACAAAATGGACTGCCAAAGCAGCATGTATTTTCTTCTCACGTTTCTATAGAATCCAGACCTTTTTATCTGTCTCAGATCCTTTGAAATTATGTTGCAAACCATTTCATACTTCAGCTGAAACCATAGAAAATTCTCAAGCAGGGGCTGAGGAGACGGTTCAGTGGGTAAAGTGTTTGCTGTGTAAATTACAGGACCTGAGTTCGAATCCCCAGAACAAATGTAAATACTGTGGCCATGTGCATCTGTAACTGCACTGCTGGGGGTCGAGTAGAGGCTGAGACAGTGGATCCTGGGAGTTTTCTGGTCAGCCAGTCTAGCTCAAACAGCAGGCTTCAAGTTCAGTGAGACTCTGTCTTAAAAAGGTGGAAAAGCGACTGAGAAAGACCCCTCAATGTCAGTCTCAGGCCATCATCCATGCCCAGAGGAGCAAGGCACACATGCAAGATACAGCACACATAAGAAGAAAATTCACGAATAATTTTTTACATGAAATCAAGTAATTACAAGCCAAACACAATGTGAAAGGGAAGAACTCCTGTATTACTGTTGTTGGTCTACATGGGTCATAATATATCAGAATGTTTTCCTTTTTATCTTTTAAAAAGAACATATAAAATATATAAAGAATATGTTTAAAGTAGGTAAAGACCATCCATAATTGTATTTTTTAAAATCTGAAGATTCATTATAATTTGAAGAATACTAGGGCACACTTCCAAGCTAAGTGTTTTCCTTCAATTAAGACTTACAGAGATTAGGAGACAAATTCTAAAATGAATCTCCAATCTGAGCCAGGAGGTCTTATAACTTGGATCCACTCCATCTCAAAGTGTCTTCTGACCTGATCTGCCACATCTGACTGAGACCCAGTCAGGCTTTAGGTAACCTATGGATTTTAAGCTCTGTACATCTGTATGTCACTCGGTGGTTAGGTCTGCGGGTCACTCTTCAGGGACCGCAACTTCCTCCTGAAACTGGAGCACAGTGTGGCTACAGCCGTGTGGTCTGGCCAGCCAGGTCTCCCAGAGGACTGATTAATGGAGAAGAAATTGAACACATTGTTCTAATAGCCTCAGAACCTCAGGGCTGCAGAGGACGTTAGAGGCCAGTAACTTAACTGCCATATAATTTCAAGTTAAACTCAAGCAAAAGCCCCCTCAAACTAGAATTCTTTAGAAAGCTGCTAAACAAACCACCAACTTCTATAACTGATCATATTTTGGATGTATGAATAACTGCTATTTTTGTAATTCTTCAAGTTATTTCTAGGCTGGTTATCAAGCACTACAGAGTACTTGTTTTGGCTATTCTTGAGTTGCGGGGGAGGAAGGGAGGGTGGCTGGTGAGAATAGGCTGAAATTCACAATTGTGACACAGTATCAGTGTGATGTACATTAGAGACCTCTGCATATAAGGAAAGATGGCTGGAAACATCATTGAGATACTATCAATTGTGATCTATGATACTGGGAGTATGATAAAATTAAATTAAAATATCTATAAAAAAGAGGAGGTGGAGCAAGGGGAACATTCCTCCACTGTTGGTGGGAGTGCAAACTTGTACAGCCACTTTGGAAGTAAGTATGGTGGTTTCTGAGAAAATTGGGAATTATTCTACCTCAAGACCCAATGATACCACTCTTGGGCATATACCCAAAGAATGTTCAATCATACCACAAGGACACTTGCTCAGCTATGTTCACAGCAACATTATTTGTAATAGCCAGAACTCGGAAACAACCTAGATGCCTCTCAACCAAAGAATGGATAAAGAAAATGTGGTACATATACACAATGGAGTACTACTCAGCTGTAAATAACAATGATCTCATGAAATTTGCAGGCAAATGGATGGAACTAGAAAATATCATCCTGAGTGAGGTAACCTAGACTCAGAAAGACAAACATGGTATGTGCTCACTCATAAGTGGATAGTAGATGTAAAGCAAAGGATAACCAGATTTTCACCCACAGCTCCAGAGAAGCTAGGTAACAAGGAAGACCCTAAGAGGGACGCATGGATCACCCTGGGAAGGGGAAATAGATGAGATCTCCTGAGTAATCTGGGGGAAGAGGGGCAATAGAGGGCAGAGGATGAGGGATGAGAACATAAGGGAATAGGATGGTCGAGCTGGAACAGGGATGGAGTGGGACAGCAATGAAAGAGATGTCTTGATAGAGGGAGACATCATGGAGATAGGGAGAAATTTGGTGTTAGGGAAGTTCCCAGGAATCCACAGGGATGACCCCAGCTTGGACTACTAGCAATAGTGGAGAGGATGCCTACCCCAGTAATCAGACTGATGAACACCCTAACTGTTATCATAGAGCCTTTCTACAGTAACTGATGGAAGCAGATGCAGAGATTCACAGCTAAGCACCAGGAAGTCCAGAAGTCTAGTCAAAGAGGAGGAAGAGGGATCCTATGAGCAAGGCGCATCAAGATCATGATGGGGAAACTTACAGATACAACTGAACCAAGCTCATGGGAACTCATGAAATTTAGACCAACAGCTGTGGAGCCTGCATGGGACTCCCTCTGCATAAGTGAAAAAATTGTGTAGCTTGGTCTGTTTAAGGGGCCCCCTGGCAGTGGGAATAGGATCCATCCCTGGTGCATGAGCCAGCTTTTTGGAGCCCATTACCTATGGTAAGACACCTTGCACAGCCTTGATGCAGGGGGAGGGGCTTGGACTTGCCTCAGCTGAATGTACCAGGCTCTGCTGACTGCCCATGGGAGGCCTTACCTTTTCAGAGGAGGAGATAGGGGGTGGACCAGGAGGGAAGGCTGGGGGAGGGTGGGAGGAGGGATAAGAGGGGGATCTGTGGTTGGTATATAAAATGAATAAAAAATTTCTTAATAAAAAATCTATAAAAACATATGTTCATTTAAAAATTAGAAAATGCAAGAAAGTTTGGAAAGGAAAATAAAAATCAATTGTCATGCCTTTAATTCCAGCACTCCGGAAGCAGAGCTCTATAAGTTGGAGGCCAGCCTGGTCTACAGAGTGAGTTCCAGGACAGCCAAGGCTACACAGAGAAACCCTGTCCGGAAAAAAAAAATCAATTGTCATCTTTTTTTTTTTTTGGTTTTTCGAGACAGGGTTTCTCTGTGTAGGATTGTCATCTTTTTTATAATTTATTTTTATTTTATGTTCATTGGTGTTTTGCCTGTTTTGTCTGTGTGAGGGTGTCAGAAGCCCTGAAACGGGAGTTACAGACAGGTGTGAGCTGCCATGTGGGTGATGGGGATTGAACTGGGGTCCTCTGGAAGGGCAGCCCTGCTCTTAACTACTAAACCACCCCTCCAGCCCTCAACTGTCATCTGAGTACTCATCCTCAAGTCATTTGTCAACATTTGGGCACATCATTATTTTACTTTTTTCAAGGAAGAATGTATCACAGCACGTGACTCACACAGTCCACACACTTAGAAACCTATTTTCCATCACCATCAAGTGTTTTCTGTGCCATGAAGCATTCTAAAGACTTTTATTGGCTGTCAAGAATGCCTTTGTATGAGGTGTATAATTTATTTTGACAATTTCCTATTTTTGGATATTTAGACTGAATCCTTTTCCCTCTTACATTAAAATGAGGCTGCAGTGAACTTTCCTGAACATAAATCCGTCCATCATTCTGCCTATTTCTGTGGAAATCACCTGAAGGGGAATAGTGTGTTGACAGCCGTGTGTGAAGGCTTCTGAAACAGCCTCGCAGACAGCCTTCTGGAGTCACGCTGTCACATGGTGTCAGTCTTCATGACATGCATCTTTATTGTTTTCTTCTATTTTCTCTATTTTCTTAATCAACAACCACAAACACATACTCCTTTCACTGCTACAACACATTCTCCCAGCATCCTGCTCATTCCTGACTTGATTTCTGGCTCTCCTAGTTTAATGTTCAGTTCTTTATCCCATTCTAAGGATTTCTGGGTGACTAGATACTAGATTAACATCTCCTGATCAAAGCCATCAATATTTCAGTTGTTTTTGCATTGACAACCGGAGTGTGCTAAAAATAGGGTGAGGTTTCTGGATCCCCCAGCATTCTGACCCTTGGGAGGACTGTGCATAGAGACCAGATTTTTTTTTTTTTTTTAAGAAAGGAGGTCACAGATTGTCATTAACAATACTCACTACACTGTGCAACAGAACTCAAAACCTAAACCATGCCAAAATAACAAAAGACCCTCACTAGATTTATCCTCAGATTGACATTCAAAAATTGTTAAGAAAATACAATTTAAATGCTCTCAAAAATGGTCAATGTTTGAGGTGATGGATATATTAACTATCAGTGTGATCATTACAACAGTGTTCATAAATCATAACACCCCTTTACCCCATAAGTTTATATAGCTATACATTGTCAATTTATAATTAAAGTCTCTAAAATTAGGGGCATTTGAGGGGTAGTTTGGAAACCTAGTACAGTAGAAGCTTCCTAAGACATATACATATATGAAAGTGATCTAAATGAAATCGCCAACTAATGGGGAGACAGAGCCCCAACTGTCCATCTCCTGTCATCAAATGAAGCTTCTGGTCTTGGGGTTGGGTTACACCTAATGGAGTTGTTGGCCAAAGGGGTTCCATAGGAACCCCCAAACAACCCAGGCTGTTACCGAGACTTAGGTTGCTCTCCACAAGTGACAGCTCCCTATTGCCGAGGACAACACCTCCACAGCTCACTGAACATGGGGAAGTTGACTGGCGCCTGCATAAGAGCCATTACTCCTTAGTTCTAGCATCCTTGGCACAGGAAGGTACTCTGAACATTACCAAAAGAAATGTAAACACCAAGTCAGCTACAAACCCTGTGATCCACAGTGGCGTCCTGCCTGCAAGACATGCTAGGGTGATGGTGGCACAAAGCTTGTGGGAGTGACCAACCAATGTCTGATTTGACTGAAGCCCACTCCAGAGATGGAACTGATACCCAACACTGCTTGGGTGACTAAGAACCCGAGAATAGATAGCCTGGGAACACAGGGTAAACCCAAATGCTACTGGTCTAAAATAAAAGGAGCAATAAAAATGACACCTAATGCCATTCTGTTCTACTCATAGATCAGTGCCTTGCTCAGCCATCATCAGAGAAGCTTCCTCCTGCAGCAGATGGGAATAAATACAGAGACCCACAGCCAGACACTATGCAGAGAATGAGAGACTTTGGAACATTCAGCCCTAAATGGAGGTCTCCATCTAATTCCTCCCCTCAGGGCTCAGAGAACCCTGTGGAAAAGGAGGCAGAAAGAGTGTGAGTGTCGGAGGGGATGGAGGACACCAAGAAAACAAGGCCCTCTAAGTCAACATGGCCAGAACATATTTGAACTCACAGCAACTGCAGAAGCATGCACAGGGCCGACATGGGTCTGCCTTCCAGTTCAGTGTTTTGACGGGATTCCCGTGTGAGTGGATGACAGGGTCTCTCTTTCTTGTGCCTTCCCTTGGGCTCATTTCCTTCTGTTGGTTTTGTCCAATTCTGATGGGTTGGGTTTTGTATTATCTTATTATATTTTACTTTATTACATCTTATTTTATTATTATCCCTTAGAAGCCTGTTTGTTTTCTAATGAGAGACAGAAAGGGAGTGAATCCAGATGTGAAGGGAGGTGGGGAGGAACAGGGAGGAGGAGAGGGAGGGGAAACAGTAATCAGGATGTACTGTATGAAGAAAAAAATAAAACCTATTTTCAATAAATGGAAAAAAGATTTTAAAAAGTGTGTGTGTGTGTGTGTGTGTGTGTGTGTGTGTGTGTAAATAATGTCACCAGATACAGCAAGACAGCTACTCATTGGAAGACCTTTTGCTCTGCCTTTCCATTTCTTGTGTTTTTTTCTTATTTTTGAGATAGGGTCTCATGTAGCTCATACTGGCCTCAAGCTCAAGTACATAGATGATTCTGGCCTTGAACTCCCAATTCTCCTGCTTGCATAGCTGAAGTACTAGGATTACAGACATTTTGATCTATCACACAATCAATATCAGATCAACAATGAAGACAAAACTATCCACGTACTTCCACTCCCTCTCACACACTTCCAACTTTGTCTCATGTATACTTTTTTTTGTTTTTTAATTTTAATTTTATATGTATGGACATTTTGTCCCACTTGCATGCTGGTGCCTCCAAAGGCAGAGGAGGGCATCAGATCCCCTGAAAATGGAGCTACATGGTTGTGAGCCATCCATGTTAAAAATCAGGCCGAGAACATTAAAGGTGACATCAGAGGAATTCTGAGAAGAAGAGTCTCGTCGGCTAGGCAAGGTGATGCACACCTTTAATCCTAGCACTTGGGAGGCAAGTGGATCTGAGGCCAGCTTGGAGTACATAATGAGTTCTAAAACATCCAGGACTGCATAGTGAGACCCTGTGTAGGAGGAGGGGGAGGAAGAGGAGGAGGAGGAGGAGGAGTGGGAGGAGGAAGAAGAAGAAGGAGGAGGAGGTCCATCAAATCCAGGAAGAGCAGCAAGTGTTCTTAACCACTGAGCCATCTCTCCAGCCCTTCATGTGTGTTTCAAATCATACAACACTATACATTTTTCAAATCTTCCCATGATTCTCATAACTACTTTTTTTCTTGTAAAAGTCACTAGTGACTAGCAATAATTTTCTATGATCACAGTATTAATCAAAAATTGTAGGTTTTAATATTAAGTATTTTCACAATGATCTTGAATACATATGCTGCAATTCAATCTAGGTTTGCACTTTGTGTAGTTCAATATTAGAGGGTCCAGTTCAACGCAAAGTATTCAGATCTTCAATCTCAATGCATTTGTATATCTCTTTTTATGTTCCATGAGCAGAGAGAAGTCTCCTACACCTCTTACCTTTCTATTAGTGTAGATTTCTGAGATTTTCCCATAGCATATTCAACATGAGGCACCATTGGACTACACTCTCTTCTTCCTCCTCCTTCTTCTTCTTCCTCCTCCCACCCCTCCTCCTCCTCCTCCTCCTCCTTCTACACAGGGTCTCACTATGCAGTCCTGGATGTTTTAGAACTCATTATGTACTCCAAGCTGGCCTCGAATCCACTTGCCTCCCAAGTGCTAGGATTAAAGGTGTGCATCACCTTGCCCAGCTAGACGAGACTCTTCTCAGAATGCCTCTGCTTGTCACCTTTAATGTTCTTGGCCTGATTTTTAACTTAGTAAAACATGATACCTATTTTCTTCTACTTTAGGCATAAGTTACACAGTTCTAGGTAAAGTATATATGTATATACGTTCAAAACATTTCACATCTAGCAAGGCTGATCAGACAGGGAGCTGGTCCTGAAGGAGACCCTTGCCCTAGTACCGAGTGCTAATCATGGCAGGTGTAGAGACCTGAGAAGGAGGGGGCTTTGGAAGGACTCATTCTAGAAGATAGTGGGTATGTGTGTGGCTATTTCAGCAACTCACATGGAGTTGTACCCATGCTCATGGACTGAATCCAATTCAGAACCATTTTGAAAATTAAACTGAGAGTTTCTCTGAAGTCCAATTTGAAAATCTTTCTTTTAAAAAACTGGTTTCATTTACATTTATGTTTGCAACTTGATCTTAATTCTGTTATGCCCCTATTTCAACTTTCCTTTTATTTTCAATATTTTTCTATATGGTACACATTTTTCTTTTCTTGTTTGCTTTTGAAATAAATACAAAGTCCCCCCTCTGTTTTCAGCAGATGGTGTTTTGTGTAGGGGAAATTTGTTTCCAAAAATAAGTGTCATAAACACAAATGCTCCAGTGCAGAGGAGAGGACTGACTAACTGATGAGGTAGAAAGATGGGAGCCCAGCATCTCGCTAAATGGGGTGGGGTGCACCTACTCCAGTGACGTCAGTACAGTCTATTAAGTTTGGCCATCTTACAGCAAAGGGGGAGGGGTTAAAGGAAGAGTTCTAAATAAAGTATTAAGAGAAATTACTCAGTATGGGCTGTGAGCTATCTTAGTGTTGGCATATAAGTGTATGAGAAAGATCAGGAGAGATGGGAGATGAAAGGGTCTGAGAAAAAAGTCCATAGAATACAGTTGGTTATCTAAGCATCAGGTTTCAACCTTTCCAGGAGCCAGTGGGACAAAAAGTAAACAAAGAATGAAAGAAATATAGCACTTAAAAGAATCATGCTTACACTTCATGTTATCCACATTTAAGTTAAGAATATAAACAGGATAGATTTTGTGAAGCAAGTTCTGACCCAAATTGAGTTCATTAGTTTCTTCCTTTCAATATTTTCAATTGTTCTCTTAAAAAAATCTTCACATTCTCAGGGAGAAAAAAAAATTAGCAACAGATAAAAAACTTAAATTTATTTGAAAAATAATTAAATATGTATAAATTGAGAAATGATATGCAAACTATAGTTTGTATAATTTGGACTTTCGTTTTGAGGGTCAGAGGTAGAAAACAGAAACAGTGAGAAAGAATATCATGTCCAGGTACTTTCCTTCTGCCTCCTGACTTCGCACAGTGAAGAGACTCAGAACACGAAGCAGGTTCTTACCAAGGAGTGCCACCAGGGTGAGCAGGATCACAATGTGCTTCATTCCTTTTCTTTTATGGAAATACAGAAGGATGCAGAAAACTAGGATTTCTAAAATCTAAAAATGAAACAGATTAAAAAAAAAAAAAAGAGTGAGTTACTCTATATATCCCACAAGATGCCCAAAACATCTGCTTGGATTTGCCATGGTTCTCATGAGGGCTGGGGTGACTGAGGTTCCCAGGGCTGACTGTAAATGCAGGGC
Organism: Peromyscus attwateri; assembly: GCA_902168425.1. Classification (NCBI taxonomy): domain Eukaryota; kingdom Metazoa; phylum Chordata; class Mammalia; order Rodentia; family Cricetidae; genus Peromyscus; species Peromyscus attwateri. Next base: position 9,068 of record CABHPP010121157.1, on the reverse strand, counting down.
AGCACCAAGACCCTCAGTCACCCAAAGAGCTTGAATACTACCTACCTACCAGTGATGCCAAGCCCAGCTCTCCAGGTTCAGCTCCCCTGCCATTCTGGTCTCATTTACCCAACTGTCTTCCATCCCTGTGTGTGCTGAGCAGACATGCTGTACTAAATTGGACAATCTCTTAACTCTTGAGTCCTCACTTCTGCTAGGCCCTTTTGTAGCCATGTGCCACTGCAGGGGCTCCCAGCTGCACCCCCTTTACCTCCGCCAGTCTCCTGGCAAAGCTGCAGCCATCTTCCACTTTGCCTGACTCTACCTTGGCCTTTCAACATTCTACCATTTGGCAATCCAGAATTATTTAAAGTTTTGGATTAAGGAAATGTGGTACATTAACACAACAACATTTTACTTAGCTATAAAGAACATGCAGGAAAATGGGTGGAAATCATATTACATTAAGTGGAATAAGTAAATCAGACTCAGAAAAAAAGAAGAAACAACTGTGCATGAGATTCACACAGATTGATACTGGGAGTGAAAATATAAATTAGATCCAGCCATTCTTTTGCTTGAATTCTTATGGCTTTCCATCTCTTGTATATTAAAAAACAAATTTTCTCCTGGGTAACAACGTTTAGCTTCTGCCACAGACCTCATAGATGATCCAGTCTGTGCCAGCCATGGCCTCTGTTCTCTTACTCCCCCTTGTTCTCTCTTCCTCCTTCCCTCCCCTGCCTCCTCCACTCACTCCAGCGCAGTTGAACAACACTTTCATAGGCTCACAGATCAGGAAGGTTGAGAACCACTGCTCTAGGTCTTCGTTATTATCCAACGTCCCTTCACCAATCTTCACAATGGTTCCTTCCACTCAGTCACTTTCAGCTGAAATGTCACCTCCTCTGAGGTTTCCTGATGGCTTGAGGTCTAAGAGCCACCCTGTCCCCCGCCACACCCTGGCTTCAGGTTGCTGTGGCCTGTTTATCATCATCGAGCACGTTTCTTGTTCTGCTTCTTTTCTGTCTTCCCAACTAGGGAGAGACCAAGCCAGTTCAATGAAAACAGGAACTTCATCTGTTCTGTTTGTCACTCTGTGTCCAGCACATAGTTGGTCACTCAATGAGTATTTATGGAATTCACAAATCTATTTCAAACAACTTGCCTGCCAAGCAGACTTAATATCCAATAATCGGAAAGTCTAAAATTTTGCTGTGTTTAAGAAAAGCCCAGTATCATTTTCAACTCCCAGTGTCTGGGTTTTTTTTTTTTCTTTTTTTTTTTCACTTTTTTTTTTTGGTCTGGGGTTTTTTACATTTACATTTTTGCCACCCTAGGAAACCTGAAACCCTACAGTTATTTTTGGTAAAGAGGTGGTACTCTGCAGTGAAATCATAAATATGAAGATCTGCTTTTTAGACAAATAATTGTTTTTTCTTTAACAATCATTGAGTTAAGGACTTCACTATTTCCAGAATTGAGTTTTATTTATAGAGCCTTCTCTAAATAATGTAAATTTCTGTTTGGGCTCTAGATCCTGCCATTGGCTAGATCTCTCTCAATTAGGAAGTTTTCCATATAATATGGAAGATTAAATTATCCTTTCAACTTTTCCCTGGTAAATGATACCAATTATTATCACTTTTCTGTATAGGACATATTTGCAAGGCTGTTAACTACGATGCCCCACAAAAGCTGTCCAAGTGCTCCCTACGCCTTCCCTCCACGTGCTCCCTATGCCTTCCCTCCACGTGCTCCCTACGCCTTCCCTCCAAGAGCTCCCTATGCCTTCCCTCCAAGAGCTCCCTACGCCTTCCCTCCAAGTGCTCCCTATGCCTTCCCTCCAAG
>CABHPP010121156.1:22473-34750 GCA_902168425.1 Peromyscus attwateri | reverse complement strand
ATATATATATATATATAGAGAGAGAGAGAGAGAGAGAGAGAGAGAGAGAGAGAGAGAGAGACAAAGGTCTCACTTTGTTGTTGTTTTATCTTCGGCACAGTGGCTGCACCTTAATCTACTGCTATTTCAGCCTGCAATTGTGACTCCGCAGTTCCCAGCCTGCTTATCTGGCAGCAGAGCAGCCTGGCTGCTCAGGCCACAGCCTGGTGGGGATTCTGTTCCTGCAGGCACCAGCTCTGTTGCTGTCGCTAAAGGGAGCTTTAACTAAATCTCTATTCTATTTATAAATAAAACTCGAGATTCAAAGGCTGGGTGAAAACCGGCTAGCTCAGAGAGGTTGAGTAGCAACTAGCTAACCTCTTTTTGCTATTGTCTCCCAAAAAGCATGTCTTTCTGCAATGCCAAAAACAAAAAAGAAAATGCCATGCCACTCAAAATCCCTCCCCACTACTTCTGGTGTGTCTTTGTATCTCTTCCAGATGCTCTCTGATGCTCTATGATTACTTTCTATCAAATAGTTGCTAACTCAGCCTCCTGAGCCAACGTTAATTTTATTTAATTGGTGCAAATGCTAACTCCCGTTCACAGTGTGATCGAATATCCTCTGGCTTCAAACTCACAGATCTACCTGCCTCTGCCTCCAAGTGTAGAAATTAAAGGTGAGCACCAACATGCCAGACCATGAGGCCAACTTCACCTAGCTTGAGCCTTGTTTTACTGTGAGAGGTGTCATATGAGGCCAATATGAGGAACTATTTGAGACTCATTTTGTGTTCAGGTGGCATCAGTACTTTATTATTATTATTATTTTTTTTTTTTTTGGTTTTTTTGAGACAGGGTTTCTCTGTGTAGCTTTGCGCCTTTCCTGGAACTCACTTGGTAGCCCAGGCTGGCCTCGAACTCACAGAGATCCGCCTGGCTCTGCCTCCCGAGTGCTGGGATTAAAGGCGTGCGCCACCACCGCCCGGCTGCATCAGTACTTTAGATGCACCAATAAGCAGCTCCCCCTCATTTGGTGGCAGATGCTCTGCTCAGTACAGGTGTTTCCCTCTTGGTGCTCTCACTTACACAGCTCAGCAGACAGATCCTAAAATAGCCACTCTTCCCACACCTTGAGTTTCTTGGTCAGGGAAGCCTGAGATGTCAGACTGGAAGAGGGCTCTGGTAGGGCCTTTGGACACTCTTGCATTTGGTTTAAATTCAGCCTTCTGCAGCTGTGTTAAATACCCGTTGTTCAGTGGGAAGGTCAAATGCATGATTTGTAACATGTAAACTCGAGCCTCTCCTACCACAGATGTAGTCAAGGTCTGTGCTGCTCCACGGCTCTCTTAATAGAGCACAGGGAATCCAGGCTTGGTGGCCCATGACTTTAATCCCAGCTCTCCAGAGGCAGAGGCAAGGGGATCTCTGTGAGCTCCGAGCCAGCCTGGTCTACATAGCAAGCTTCAGGATAGTCAGAGCTACATAGATTGGGGGGGGGGGCACCTAAATAATAAAATAGAGCACAGGCCAACAAAGAGCAGGATTTCTGTTGTCACTTTGCCCTAGAAGAGGAAAGGGACCCACTGATGAGGCCCTGGATGGCCACAACATTCCAGCTGGTTGTGGTGGCTCTCAAGTCTTGTTATATATCACAAGAAGGGGCACACATGGGCAGAAGCAGGAGAAATCTGCAAAGCTCTTTGGGACCAACCAGCTTGGGAGGCAGATTTAACCATCATCCCATGGGTGGGTGGGTGGTGCCACATTTCGCTGGACTGTCAGGCAGGAGCAAGAGCCAGTACACATTCCATGTCTGTGACCCAGGGGGCTGGTACCAATCAATTTGTTGGGATACTTCCACTCCATCCAAATAGATATTTTGAGCAGGCATGAGGAAGCAGGGAGCCCCAGGCCCTTGAGTGCCAAGGACTAGGGGCTAGTCCCAGAGGCTTACAGCTCCAAGCCATGAGAGCCTAGGGATGATTGCTCCTGAGTTTAGAAGCTAAGGGCTCATGGCTCTAGGTGCGCAAGTTGGAGGCTTACTGCTCTGGGCTTCATCCCCAGCAGCCTGGTGTCTGACAGCTGGTTTAATCCTAAATTTCCTAAAGATCAGCAGCAGGCAACACCTGATCATGTTACAGCTCTTGGGTGGGTCTTGAGTACTGGGACTTCTGTTTCTTTTTGTTTTGTTTTCTTTGTTTGTTTTTGTTTTTGTTTTTTCAAGACAGGGTTTCTCTGTATAGTTTTGGTGCCTGTCCTGGATCTTGCTTTGTAGACCAGGCTGGCTTCAAACTCACAGAGATCGGCCTGGCTCTGCCTCCCGAGTGCTGGGATTAAAGGTGTACGCCACCACCACCCAGCTGGGACCTTTGTTTCTTATAGCTACCAGCATTACAGTTTTGGGCCCTAGGGTGTCCGGAACCATTGGCTCCTGAGGCCTGGCAGCTTCCTGGAACTCTTCCAGTAACTGGGACCTATAGTTTCTCACCTCTGCTCCACCAACTTGCTTCTGCTGTTTCTGTCGCTAGCTGCTCTCTGGAACTTCTCAGGTCCCCCTTGTCTCAACTGCTGTTCCTATCACTGAAACAAGCTAAAGATCTCCCTCCTTTTCCTTATGGTCCCACTCTAGACAATGACCACACAGAAGTCAAACTCACATAGGCGCAGGCCGGCGAATGAGCCAAGAGCTTGCATATTATGTATACATAGGAGTCAAGTGGCTGGGTGACCAGAAGGTTCCAGGGCTCCCTACTGAGTCTGTTTCTCAGAGCTGGGTCCCTATTGCTCCATGCCTGCACTACTGACCCCTCAGTCAAGGTCTCTCCTCTCGGTCTCCAGGGCACCCCCTCTGGACTGGCCCAGTCTCCTCAGTGGGAGGCACCCGGCAGTCTCCCATCAACATCCAGTGGAGAGACAGTGTGTATGACCCACAGCTGGCACCACTCCAGGTCTCCTACGATGCTACATCCTGCAGGTACCTCTGGAACACCGGGTACTTCTTCCAGGTGGAGTTTGATGATGCCTATGAGGAGTCAGGTAAGCCTGGGCTGGGGTTTGGGGGCTGGGGTCCAGGCAGTCAACCTTTGAATCTGAAATGTTCCTAGGCTGGAGCGCTTGAGTACCTGGTCCCCCACGGATAGCTCTGTTTATTGAGATATAGAACCATCAAGAGATGGAGCCTTTCTGGAGGAAGTGGGCCACCGGAGCAAGTCTTGGGGCCATATATCATCCCTGGATCCTTCCCTTTCCTCCCCTTACTCGTGTGTGTGTGTGTGTGTGTGTGTGTGTGTGTGTGTGTGTGTATGTGTATGGTGTGCATGTGCCTATAAAGGTCAGAAGTCAACCTCAGATGTCATCCTCAGGAGCCTTCCATCTTGATTTTTGAGACACAGTATTTCTCTCTGGCCTGAGGCCACCCAGTAGGCTAGGCTGACTGGCCAGCAAGCCCCAGCTCTGCCTGGCTGCAGCTCTCGAGCACTGGGATTACATGCACGAGCACCATGTCTGGCTTTTTCTGTGGATTCTGGGGGTCAGGTCCTCATGCTTGCATGGCTGAGTCCCCTAGTCTCCCAGTCCCGGCTCCTTTCTCCAGTTCCTGCCCCTACCATCACGGAGCTGCTCTGCCGTCCTTCCCCAACGCAATGGACTGTACCCTCTGGAAACTGGCAGCCAAAGTAAACCTGGCGAATCTTAAACTGCTTCTGTGAGGTACTGGGCCTCAGGAATCTACAAGTAACTAACACAGTGGCCATTCGTCTCTGACTCCGTGATGTCACAGACTCAGCAAAGAAGGGGAACCTGGGCAGGGCTGGGAGGTCGTGCTCACTTGGGGGTGGGGGAGAGAAAGCATGTCATCAGCAGTTACCTGAGTCTTGATCCCTTGTGAGGATGAAAGCAGAAATAGAGTAGGGTGTAACATGACTCTTAAAAGGTCTTTTTAATTAAAAAAATCCAGAGCCAGATACTGGGGTGAACGCTGAGAGATCAGAGAGACAGAACAAGCCACAGCTCACCTCACCTCACCAATTCCTCAGCTGATCTTGTTTCCTCAAACTGAAAGCTTCTGAGTCCTCACCCGAATGGATCTCAGCTGAACTGCTGCTCAAAAGCCTAAAAGATTAAAAAACCTAAAAAGCCTCTGGTTCCTGGTTCTTACACCTTATATACCTTTCTGTTTCCTGCCATCACTTCCTGGGATTAAAGGCATGTGTCTTTTCCAAGCAAGACATGAGATCTCAAGTGCTGGGGTTAAAGGTGTGTGCCACCACATCTGGCTCTGTTCCTAGTGTGGCCTTGAAGTCTCCCAAGTGATAGGATTAAAGGTGTGTGCGCTACCACTGCCTAGCCTATGTTTAATATAGTGACTGTTCGGTTCTCTGACCCCCAGATAAGTTTATTCGGGTACATAATATATCAACCACAGTAGGGTCCTGACCATGCCAGGGCTGAGGAAAAAACAAGCCAGTTAAGGCTGGTGAGGGCTGGCAACTGGCTTTCTGGGGCTGGGCGCGGGCATAGGAGCCACACTCTGCAGGCTTACAGCTCTCCTTGGTGTGGTCATTGCACACTGCACCTTCAAGTTCCAGGAGCAGAGTCTCTAATGGTGGAGTTGGGAGAGAATTCCCAGTCACTCTGAGGGCCTGTGCTGGCTGGTTGTACCTACAGCGCTCTGCTGTTCCCTTCCCTCTCCGTCTCAAACCTCTGATTTCACTCTACCCCCACCCCTACCTCCATCCCTACCCCACCACCCCCAGACCCACCACCACCACCCCACAACCACCTCCACCTTCTCCCACCCCTCTCTTAAGACAAAGGTCTCCAGTGTCTGAGGCTGGCCTCACCTCTTGACCTTGACCTCTTGACCCTCCTGCCTCCACCTCCCCAGTGCTAGAGTTACAAGCCATTCTGAGGCTTTAATCTCAGGCCTCTTCCCCAGTGAGCTGTTTATTGCATTAGTTCAGACTTCTTTTGGTTGCTCACTGCAGAAACTCAAATTGTCTTAAGCAGAGGCAAGGGAACTTAGTTGACTCCAATTCAGAGAAGTCCAGACACAGCGGGGTCCAGGGTGACAAGTGACTCCCTGGGTGGATTTCTAGAGGTCACAAAATGAGTGACCTGGATTTGGCACCAGCTCCCAACAGAACAGCTGGAGAAGAGGGCTCTGTCAAAGTCCAGCCACTGCTCAGTGTCTCCCTGCTGGTCACTAAGCAGGGGTGAGCCAAGCACAGTGACTCCCACCAGTGTGTAGCCAACCTAAGGGTGACCTTGACCTGAAGCAAGATGCGCACAAGAGAAGGGCTAGTGGCCTCCCACAGGACCTCAGGGCATGGCTCCCAGAAGAAAGCCAGCTGCTAGGAATCCTCACTCTCTTACCTCAGCTGACCTTAGCTCATCCATAACTTGATTGCTCCAAGCCCCAAGGCCTTGCACTGTGGGAAGGCAGCAGCCTTCCACTTTGACCTCAGCCTGACCCCACCCTTGACATCACCACCTTCAGCATCTGGATCAAAGGGATGCTCCCCACCCTGCCGCAGATGGAAAGAATCATCCACGTGTCGCCTGTCACATAAACTAGCAGCACATCCTCGGCTCATCCACCCTGGCCAATCTGCTTTTACTGTATCCCTCCGTGGCTTCCCTTGCCTGGCTCAAGTTCCCACTTCCACATTGCTGTCTTCTTCATTCACCTCATCTGAAATCAGGAACAGGGGAGGGGGTGGAAAACACCAGGGAAAGGGTAGAGGGGGCATGACACCACAAACAAAGTTTCCAGTCAGAATTAGGAAATGACTCTTCCATTTAAAACAAAATAAAAAACAAACAACAAACAAACAAAAATTGGGCAAAAAGGAGGAAAGGATAGAGGTATCTCCCATGAAGACAGTAAAGTTGGGGTTGGGGGGGGAGGCACGTGGTGTGGAAGCCACTTTATGTAAAGTGTGATTATTCGGGTCTCATTTTCACCAAGTGAGTACCAGCAACTGTAGTCACATACCCGCAGGGGACACAGGACAGTTGTCCAGGGAGTCAAAGAAGACACGAGGAACTTTTCCAGGAGGTAAGGGATGTGATCTCAGGTAGGGTGTCATTGCTAGGGGGATGAATTACAGAAGCAGATACAGCCTGGGAATAGCTGAAGACCACTGGGCTAAAGGCCTCACCAAGGGAGGCAGCAGACAGGCTGTGGAGAGGAAAGTATGGAGACGGAGGGCAGAGGGGATGGGGTGCCACACAGGACATAGCAACCAGGCCTTAAGGCTCAGCACTGGTGAGCTGCACGTGAACCAGTCACCACAGAAGCTTCTTCGCGCTTGCCGCAGCTCATCTTTCCTGGGGTTAGGGATGGAGTCAAGGGGAGCATGAGACGGGGCTTGGAGCAGCAAGCCGGGCCTTGGGCAGCAGAAAGAGCACAGTGTGTACCCCCATCCTCTGCTTAACAGCGGGGGGGGGGGGGTGTGAGAGGCCAGCCAACCCTCTGATCGACCATCTTCTCCTCTGCTACTGAAGTTGCACACTGGCTCCACGGACCTGGAAGAAGGGATTGAAAATCAGGGCACCTGGAACCCCGCCAAAGGATTAAGCCTTCAGTGTAAGACCTCTGCTACGGTTGCAGCCAAGGGCTGGCTTCGTGCCCTTTGCAATGCTGTCCACCAGAGGGAAGGCTAGCCCAGAGCTCAAGGGGGCTTCCCTTGACTCTCGAGGGCTTGGTCACTAAGACCCAGTCAATCAGTCCAAGCAACTATGTAACAATGACACCCGGAACTGCTGACGTGAACTGAAGTCACCCTGCTACAGTCCTGGCAGGAAAGAAGATAATCAGAAGAAATGTTTCAGCTATCAGAGTTTTGGAACAATGGACCTAAAGAATTACATTTTGCCCCAGGAATTCCACAGTGGAATGGAAAGGCTGATTCCCGGTGTCAGCCAGAGGACGACCTTGCCTCCCAGGATGGTTCTGACAACTGGTGTGAGGCCCCTCGTAGAGAGACTGAACTGAGACAGTAAAGAGTTGCTGATGGGTGTTTTACACAGACACAGTAACACAGCTTCACAGAGTTTAACAAATGCAATGTAAAGGAATCCAACACATCTTTGCACCATTAAACAAATATTCCACAGCATAAGCAAATGTAACACATCTTAAACTAACATTCCACAATATGTCACCAAAGCCAAGAAACCCCAGAGCAGCTTTATTCTTGAGAGCCCAAGTCCAAGGGTGCTGTTGTTGGCCACCACAGACCAGGCTCTCAGGCCACGTGTCTGTGAGTAAAGTTCACAGATTTCACCGGGCAGTGGTGGCGCATGCCTTTAATCTCAGCACTCAGGAGGCAGAGCCAGGTGGATCTCTGTGAGTTCGAGGCCAGTCTGGGCTACAGAGTGAGTTCCAGGAAAGGCACAAAAGCTACACAGAGAAACCCTGTCTCGAAAAACAAAAACAAAAACAAACAAACAAAAAAAGTTCACAGATTTCACTTCTATCCACCAGGGGTCACCAGTTGCAGGTCAGAGAAAGACCCTGCCTTATAGAGTAAGCAAAAAAGAAGCCTGAAGCACCCAGAAAAATCAAGGCTGAACAGATGGCCTGGAGACAGGGAAGGAAGAAGAGCAGCGAAAAAATCTTTCCTTATCTCCTGTGACCAGATTGGTGCCTAGCCCAATTGTCATCAGATAGGCTGTGGGTCTGCATCTGTTTCCATCAGTTGCTGGATGAAGCTTGGTCCTCTTTTGGGATTCCTAACAGTGGGAACAGGGGCTATCTCCCAGTCTTTTGCTGGCTTTTGGGACCCTAATCCCTATAATGGGTCGCCTTGCCCAGCCTCTCAATACATGGGGAGGTGTTTAGTCTTACTGCAACTTGATGTGCCATGTTTTGTTGACACTCACAGGAGACCAGCCCTTTCCTAAACAGAAACGGAGGAGTGGATTGGGAGGGTGGGGGTGGGGTGGATTAGGAGGAGAGGAGGGAGGGGAAGTTGCAGCCAGAATGTACAATAGATGAGTACATTTATTTAAGAAAAGAGAAAAAAAGAAAAAGAAATCCTTCCTTGTATCACTGGTCTCTGCAATGTCTTCCAACAGACCCAGATCCTAGCTAGGTGAGGTGCCTGCTGGGAGCATCTCCATTAGAGAGAAGGCTCCAGGGACCCCTGAGTCTGACCACTGGGGTGTGGATTGGTGAGTTCAAGATGCTACATGGAGTTGAGGAAAGAGAAGTGCTTGGAAGGCCCTACTTCTTTTTTTCTGGGGGGGGGGGGTTATTTATTTATTTATTTATTTACTTACTTACTTATTTTGGTTTTTCAAGACAGGGTTTCTCTGTGTAGTTTTGGTGCCTGTCCTGGATCTTGCTCTGTAGACCAGGCTGGTCTTGAACTCACAGAGATCTGCCTGGCTCTGAAGGCCCTACTTCTAATGGATACTGACTGCTTCCTGCCTACCTGCCTTCCATCCTTTTTTCTTTATCTCCTTCCTTGGCCTTTTGACTAGGACTCACTATGTAACCCAGGCTAGACTCAAACTCAAGATATCATCCTGCCTCAACCTCCTGAAAACTGGGATTGCAGATGTGTGCCACCATGCCTGGCTTCTCCTGCATGTTTTTCTGAAGACATGAGTGCCAGTGTCTTTACAAGAAGGTCCTACCTTGGGAGAAACTGTATCTGTTTCAGGTGCTGTGTTAATCCCAAAAATGGGATGAGAAAGACCACCAACCCAAATCGTCATGGGCAAATTAATTAAAGCAGGCAATTAATTAAAGAAAGTGTCTTGATTTGTGTACACTAGGTGCCTCCCTCTAAGGCAGGTTTCAGAAAGTCAGCATTGGATATGAGGAAGACAAGGCTTTTATAGCTCAGGGTTATAGAGGGTTTCCAAATGGGGGGAAAGGCGGGAGTACAGGAGCAGAACGGAACAGTCAAGCAGAACAAGGCAATCACATCGTGGGTGGTCATCTAACTTTTGAAACAAAGGTAGAGTTGCAAGATGGTTATAAACAACTTTTTGAAACAAAGACATGATAGCCATTTCTGGAACAGGCAGTATAGAACCATTTGTAGTTAAAGTTTCAGGTAGGGTGTAGCCCACTCCTTGAGAAACAGAGGTTTAATCATAAACAAGAATGAACCTAGTTTGTCTTTACTATAAGATACTTTCAGCCTAAGATGGAGGAAGGCTGGTTCTTCAGCTGTAACCTTGATAGTAGCCACGATGATAACAGTGACTATCAGAACAGCGAGTGGCTGTGGTTTGCCAAGCCCTTTGGGACACCAGGAGTCTTACATTCACTCTTTCCCTTGTTCTTGTAAAGTAGGTGTTATTCTTCTTCTACAAATGTCACCTATGAGCTAAAGAGAAAACACCTAGTGGAAAGCCATCCTCGGGCTGATCTCAGCTTCGCCCGGTGTCCAAGTCTGGGTTCTGTGGGGCTTGTGGTGTCCTTTCAGCCTGCCAACAGCTGCTGGCCAGCTGTGGCTTGTCCTCACCAAGAGAGGATCAGGAACAGAGAAGCCCTTTGGCCTTGGACTTCACAGGTTGGCAACTGGTTAAACTCGAGGCAACACTGGAACATGCTATTCTCTGCGAGATCCTCTGCTGTTCCAGGTTCTGACTAACAAGAGTTTCCCAAGCTTCTCATATGCTAATTTCAAGCCCTAAAGCAGCTGTTGTTCCTGCCAAAAGCCCACTCTGTCCTGGGGAAAGCCCCGAATTACAAATAGGTGGCTATTAACAGCGACTGTTGTAACAGAGGAGACCAGCCACTGCTGTGCACTCTTGGCCTTGAATGTTACTTGTTACTTTAGTTGGAGAGTCTGACCCTGGCTGATGTAACCGCCCAATTTTATCTCCATTATCTCAGATGTACCTGCTGTAAGAGAACACAGGGTGATGGGTGGTCAGGCCTCAGTGGACAAACTTTGCTGTTGGCCGTCTCAGGGGCTGAGGTTGGCAAGCAAAAGTCTCTTTCCCAAGACTCAGCGTGCCTCTTCTTTAAATTAGTCACTGTATTATCATTATGAAAAGTCGGTTATACATTATTTTATCTGATTCTGTAGTCTTATCTCAAAGTTCCTTGCCTCCAAGGAAAGTAACAGTGCTTGGCTTTGAACTCAGCAACCAAAGTCAATGGTTGAAGGGTTCAACAGGATCTTTGGTCAACAGGTCACCTGGAACAGGTGCCTTAACTCCTGAGTTTCTACGTGCTGGTTAGTTTTGTGTCATCTCTGGGTTGATAACCCAGAGTCCTTTTAGAAGAGAGAAACTCAATTGAGAAAATGCCTTCACCGGATTGGCCTGGTACACTTTCTTGATTGATGCAGCACTCCTCCATGGGCTCTGCAACAGCTCCTGCCTCCAGGTTCCTGCCCTGCTTGAGTGCCTGTCCTGACTTCCTTCTGGGATGGACCGTTACAGGGAGGTGTAAACTGAAATAAGCCCTTTCCTCCCTAAATTGTTTATTATCCTGCTGTTCATCACAGTAATAGAAGCCCTAACCAAGACACTCTGTATCCTCATCTCAGCGCTGGGCTTCTAGAGCCTGTCCTGTAGAGTCCCTTGGGAAATACCCAGTTCCCTACACAGTGTCCGGCATACAGCTTGTCATTCAGTCACCTCACGGTGTGCACTGAGAGTTCGCCACGGACAGCTACAAGAGCTGGAGACCAGAAAACAAAATACTGGGACATGGAGACTTGGCCAGGGACACTCGCTCCCAGCTGTCTTACCCCAAACACACGTGCAAACGGCTATTGTCCTGTTTGCTTGGAAGGCTTCCTACATGCTGGACAGTTTGTCTCCCATGGGACTCAATCCTTACTGGAACTCTACTGTTGAGTGGGGAAGCAGCTGGAAGGAGTGAGGAGCTAGGCAGGCCAGGATCCTATCTGGAGCCGGGTTCCGGCTAGAGCCCCTGCACCTGCAGACCCACCCATGTGCCTGCAAACCCAGACAGCAGAAAGAGCTATTAAGGATGCCTTTCCAGTCCTTAAATAAGCACACTTGCCGCTTTGCTGCGGCTGCCTCTGCTGTCAGGGCTAATTTTGGAAACACTGTCACAGTGAGACATTTCTGTTCCAACTTGAAAGGGCTCAAGACTGCTCCTCTGTGTGCACATTTGTGAATGATGATGCTGCACCTGGCTCAAATAGGCTCCAAGCCCTGAATCCCAGAGATCCCCGGATGCCTGGCTCCTCTCCCAAGACTTGGCTTCCTAGGAGCCTCTTCTGCCCAGTGCAAGTCACATGGTTACTTTGCTCTGCTGGGAGACATTGAAACCTCACCCGCCTTTCCACTGAGCTTCCTCGACAGTCCAACAAGTACTCTCTCCTCAAACACCCTTGTCTTTTTTCCCAGACAGGGTGTCACTATGTAGCCCTGGCCAGCCTGGAACTCACTATGTAGACCAGGCTGTCTTTGAACTCATAGAGCTCTCCTGGCCTCTGTCTCCAGAGTGCTGAGATTAAATGTGTGCTTGACCACACCTGGCCTTCCCTTATTTTTATTTGGAATGCTTCAGCCTTTGGGGATGTTTTTCTGTGAGCTTGCTTGATCCCCATGGGGGCTACTCTGCAAAAGGATCTTCTGATGTCATCAGGGAGAGTGTGGAGCCAGAGCCTGGCCCCAGTTGGGCTAGGATGATCTTTAGACTTCATCTATCAAAGGACCATGATTAGAGCTCAGATCCCTTTCTATCCTAATGGGGCCTGGGGTGACTGTCCTCTCCCCCAAGTCCAGGTACTCAAGGATGGACCTGGAAGACAGGAACCTGGAGCCCTTTTCCTCTGCCCCTGACCATATCCTGATCATCCCTGTCCCCAAGAAGGGAGGGTGGGGGTGACTTTGCTACAAAGGTTGCTGGTGTAGGCCCGGCAGACATCGGGCTGCTCCTGGGTTCAGACTTCATCCTTTGGCATCAGCATCATCATCGTCTTTTAGAGACCTTAACGTGCCGTCAGCCCTCCAGTGAAAGCTGCCCCTTTCCCATTTGCAGCCCAAGAAAACCAAACAGGATCCTGAAATGCAAGCTCCACCATCGATTTGCCTTAGCCTGGACCCTTTCATCTGCAGACCAGAACCTCAATACCCAGTGTATAATTGGTACCCACTGATCAGACTGTCATTCACTGGGGAGAAGGCTGTTTCTGTGTATTAAAACTTCCAGCTGTAGTTCAGCAGCATATGTATTATGTACACGTGTGTACATGTAAAGCCTGAGGGTAACTCTTTATATCAGGTGTTATTCCTCAGAATCTCTCTCTCTCTCTCTCTCTCTCTCTCTCTCTCTCTCTCTCTCTCT